>JAMKCH010004799.1:0-145052 GCA_023653785.1 Ophioderma brevispina | reverse complement strand
TATGACCACGGCGGATGCTTCGAAGATAGGTTGGGAGGCAGGTTGATCCCACAAAAATAAGGGAGTATGGTCGAAGATATAAGGTATCTCCATTTAAATATATAGAGTGCAGCGGGCTAAACGGGGATGGGTTCATGGGAAAGTCAGTGAAATTGAAAATAAGATCAGACAATTCACTGTAGTTGCGAATTCAACACCACCAAGGGGAAACAAGGAGTTCCTCATGTTGCATTGCAACCAACCATCCGCCTCCTCACTTGGTGCCTATATCATTCAACTACCCGCAAGGCGGAAATCTACCGTAGAGTTATCAACTGTTAGAAAAGAAGCTTTTCAGAGGAAAATCAGCCAAAATGATAGCTTATTCGGTAATCAAATGTGGAGTGGCATCTCCACAGCCGTGTATGTAGCCACGATGATTTTTCAAAGTCTTTACAGGCCCATAGTAGATCTGTTTGCAAAACAACAAGAATTTACCGACTCCCAAAATTACTGCACGTGGCTAGCGGACGAGAAAGCCTGGGTGACGGTGAGAGGACTGCTGTACATAAGTTGGGAGAAAATGATGGCATGAAGTCCTTTCCACCGTAACAATGCTGGCGAAAGGTACTAACAAGTTACCATCAATCTAGGTCAAGAAGTAAGATGCTGCTGTAGCCCCATTTTGCCACGTCAGTTTGGTTTTAAGATGGTCCAGGTTGTGGGAAGGACCATCCAAAAGACATTCCTTTAGGTGGAATTACCCTTCAGAGGGCTATAAAATTAAAAATTCTACAAATTGGAACTGAGGAAGCAGAAATTACCGTTCAGCTTTTGTTTGACGACCCAATCGGAGCTCCGTTTCAAAAGTTATGATCGAAAATGTAACTTCGCAATTGAAATCACTTATCATATTTCTTATGTATTTTATTGTTTTTAAGCTTGTGATATTTAATTATTTTCCACTTAAAAAAATTCATATCTCAAAAAGTAATAAGCTTTGATCTCTAGTGTCCATAATTATTTGAAAAATTTAAGCACTATTATCTAATTGCGAATGTGAAAAGTAAAATAGCATTCAAAATATACTAAACACTTAAAAACAGTGTTTTTAGACTAAAATTGCCGATATCTCGAAATTGAATTTTTAGGGCATGTCATCCTTGCAGCAAGGGATTTCTAAAAAACGACTGATGTTAGAGAGAGATGGGATAAAAAGCAAATTAAAAACATACTTATTGGACGAGGCATTGAACTAGATAATGCAACTTACCCCCAGGAGAACCTTATTTTAAGGGGGATCTTGGTGCACCGGTGGCAAAAAATAATTATTTGTTTTCCTTTCTTGACAATGACCCCCCTTAAACCAAGTTCCAATAGGGCTAGTGGCATTATTCTAGTTCAATGCGTTTAGTCAATAAGTAGTTTTTATTAGCTTTATCCCATCTCTTTAAGAATACCATTTTTGAGAAATCCTTGTTACAGGGAAAGATTAATAGTGTATAAAATTCACTTTCGATGATATCGCAATCCCAAATGTTAGTCTAGAAACACTGTTTTTCAAGTTTAGTATATTTAGGAAATGTCTATTTTATGGTCTATTGGTTGGAAAATAAGTGCTTCAATTTTCACAAAATAATTGTGGAAAACTAGATATCAAAAGCTTATTTACTTTTGAAGATACGAATTTTTAAGTGCCGAAAAAATTTTAAATATCGCAGCTTGAGAAAATAATAATACATAAGAAATATGATTAGAGTAGGCACCGGAGTTTTTGCGCGATTTTAACACAATGGGCAAAATGGCGCGGACCCGTATTTTAAAATGCGCGAAAATGCGCGATTTTTTAAAAGTCAAAATCGCGAAAATGCGTTTCCTTAGGTTTGCCCTACTCTAGTACTAGTCAACCAGGCACACGAAAAAGTCTTTGCATAAACAATGCTCAAACTTCAAAGTTGACATCCTATTTCTTACTTTTTTTTCTCTGCTGAAAAATTAACAAGAAGCACATCATTAATCACCTGTTTTTTCCTTATTCCAAATAAAATAGTTTGAATCAGATGTAGATGGCCGTCTGCCAGGCCCCGCCGCGGGCTGAGGCCTTGCATACATCCCCGCGAAAATTTATTTTCGCACTGGGATTTGGGAATCCCCGGTCTCGTATGACGTGATCGCGGGACGGGTTTTCCACTCTCGCCCCTGAATGTGTGGGAAGTTGTTGTTTCCTCTCTTCCGCATCCCTACCGATTTCCAGTCCGGGAAAGAAGGAAAATACTTCCTACCGCGGCCAAGTCAGTAATTTTATTCCGAAGAGATTAATATCCCATGGATAAACCAATTATGACCAAAGACCCGATACCGCGCATTGATAGCTTTGATAAGAAGTGCCTGGTTTTAAAGGTCCATGGCCGATGCTAATAGCCCCTCGTCCCAGGAAGCCACAAGATTTTTACCGGAAGTGGTCACATTTTGGTATCAGAAGAAAGCTTACTAATTTTTCTCATTTACCCTGTGAAAATACTTAGGGCAAAAGGATATTGGTTTGGATGTTATGACGGAAAATGTGCCCCATTTTGGTCGACCAATATTAATTGTACACAGTAAGTACTCTATGGGGCTTACCAAAAATCACGTTTTATAGCTTCGTAATCAAAAACGGATTGAAAGATCGGAGCGAAACTTTACAGATGGGTTTTGGGGTGAAGACCAATATATCAAGATGAAACAATTTCAAATCTAAATCGGGCATCCTTCCTTAATGCCCCGAAAGCGCAACCATATCATTGACGTTTCACAATGAAAAATAGGTAGGGTCATCCGTGTTCAATGAATCAAGGTTAGAGCGTAGGGTTCTACGCTAGGAGTTATTTATACATGGACTATTATTTTGCACTTATTGGAGCTTTGTGAGTCATTTTGCAATTTTCGCCGACGTTGCATAATAATGTTCTAGTTAATAATCAGTTGTGTTTGGTTTATTGGCAAACTTAACATTAAAAAAGGTGGTTTTTTTACAAAATCGTGAAAAATGTCGCGATGGACCAACACAATCGTGATAGACCCAAAAATTGCGATTTGGCGCGTTGTGCGCAATTGCGCAAAAACTCGGTGCCTAGATTCGAGAATTTCCAGTTTGCCCAAAGTTACATTTTCGATCATAACTTTTGAACGGAAGCTCCAATTGTGGTGATGAAACAAAAGCAATAGAAAGGTAATTTCATCCGTAGTTTCAATATGTCGTTTTTAAGTTTAGCCCTCTGAAGGGGTAATTCCACCTTAAGGCAAAATCTGTTGGTGGACGGAATAAACAAAAGAGTGTCGCTCCAAAGGCTAAATCTCTACACTGACTGGGTGGCCCCTCTTCAGATCGCCTTCAAACGCAGGTTTTTTCAGAAGAAGCTGGCTGCTGCTTGCCTCATTGGCGGCGGGAGACTGAAGGAAGTCAACCTTCCATATGTACTATAGTAGACTTCGACCACCGTAACGTCCAGTGCAGGAAACACAAGGTTGATCCGCATTCCGCCCTCTGTAGGAAACATGGCTAACTTCCTGACATCTCTCTTTCAAGAAAACCTCCAACATCTCAACTATTAGAAACTACCTGTCTGCAATCTATACTCACATGTTACCTGGACCATAATTAGAGAAGATAAGAGTCTCTCGGATCTCATAAGGGAATGCTTTATATACGTCCTACTGTTAGAAAGATCACACCCATCGTGGGATATTCATGGTCCTTCAGTACGTCGCCAGCGAGGCGTTTTGAAAACCGTTGAATAAAGCCACTCTTCTCGATATGACTAGAAAGACAGCTTCCTACTGATGGGCTGCTGCACTCTACCAGACGATGTTCAGAAATCATGCGTGCTACAGACAAGAAGTATGAGATTCTCAGATTTTCACTATGTCACTCTACCTTCCTCGTGCTGTTTCTGGCCAAAAACATACACTCAATTATGCACCTTAGCCTATAGTTCTTCCAGAGCTTTCCAGGTTATGGTTGATCCGAAGATAAACGCTGGTGTCCATTCAGAGCTCTCCGACATTATTACAACCTTACTGCCGGCTTAAGGAAATCTATGGATTCTTCCATATCTGCCCACGGTATTCAATCACTTACAACTAAACCCTTACAAACCTGCCAACCAACAGCAAACATTTTCACGCTGGTCACTTCCCTCATCTATGATGAAATTTGAAAGTGAAAAGCCTCGTCCCTGGACAGTAACATCGCCTTTAACCCGCATGCTCATGAAATTAGAAGTCAGGCAAATCAAGGCTTTTCACGAGGAGTGAACAGATCTGATATAATGGAAGCAGCAGGATGGAGGACGCCCTACAACGTTTCAGAACGTTTATATGAAAGACGTCCTCAGTAACCAATCGTGGCCAAAAAACCATCCTGTCAGCAAAGCACAGTCAGGGTAAGAGGAGGGATGCCATGAATCCTTATAAACATGCTTCAAGTGAGGAGTTGCCGGGTTTTTTTTATTATAACTACAAGTGCTTTGATATAGATGTTGCTGATGTAACATGTTATCATGTTTTAGATATATATGGCTGTACATTGGGGCATAATTATGTCAGCTTCCATTAAAAACTTCACATGGCGAGAAACTCCGCTACTACTGAGACTACCGGGTCCACTTCCTCCACCTAGGTACCAGTGCTGGCAGTCATGCACTAGTTGGATCATTTCGTAATGTATATAATGGATGAATTAGAATATACTCACCAAGGTTGTGAGATTATTCTATTTTATACATGTATACTTACGAATGATCCAACTAGTATCCCTCATCCAGGCCCTTCCCCGCAAGTGGAGCCATGGGGAAGGTACAAAAATGAGCAAAGGATTTTGGATGCCAGTGACGTCATGGATGGGCGTACCGATGCTAGCATGGGACCGCTACTAGGCATGGGCGCACTGAAATTTTTAATGTGGCAATAGGGGTGTCTCAAGGCCTTTTTGAGCACAAAAAATGCACTAGTTGGATCATTCGTAAGTATACATGTATAAAATAGAATAATCTCACAACCTTGGTGAGTATAATATATTGCATGCCGTATGAGTTCCATAAGGGCTACGATGATGTAACTTGGTGGAAAGGAGGGGGTGGGGTGGGGTGACATGTTGGTGACCTCATATGACCTTGGTGACCTTGTGTGACCTTTGGCTCCATTCACAAACTGCAGACGACACTCGCGGTCCTGGGACCGCGATGTATTTTTTTCTTATAAAACAAATAGACTTACTATAATCCCATGCGAGTAATCTTTGAAGTTTCTTCATTCCTCGCAGCCTTGCTGTTTTCCGCCGACATGGCGTATTTTGATGTTTGACGACTCAGAAGTTTCTTCAAGTCCTTAGATTTGGATTGACAAATTTGAGACAGCATCTAGGGGTTGGCGCTAACACTAGGTTCTCATCGTGTTTAGCACTTTAGTTCACATAGAGTAGCGATCGAAACGTGAAAGTGAAAGAACACTCGAACACCACCAAAAGGTTCAACCCCACATACATCCCTGTAGTCACTGTGGTATTCCCCGAATGGTGATTGAGTCAGCAAAAAACAACCTCGGTGTCAGTATCGTATATCCCATTTATAGCGGTTTACCCCGATGTTTCACTGTTTCAGCTGAAGTTTATAGAGGGCGCGTTCTTACTTAAAGAACATAGTTTTTTCCCCTAAATTGTGAAAAAAAAAACCCTCTTGTGTAAAATAAGCTTCAAACAATGCATAATAAGGTAGTCGGTTTTGAATATGGGTCCTCGCACTCACATTGGACAGAGGGAGTTGGATAGAGTCGGGGTTGCTTTCAGTATAAGACAGAGTGATTCAGATTAAATTGAACCATGTTTTAAAATTTTTCAGGGTACTGCCCCAGGTGATCTTAGCGCTCATTTACGCGTGCCATATCTGTTCACAACTATAATACCAGGGGTAGCCCATACAATTTCATTGTCCCTAGGATCAAAGGTAAAAGCTATTTCTATACCGCAATTCATCATTGGAATTTCCTACCCAATTCCATTAAAGAAATTGTAATTTGGTATTTCAAATATTGCTATTAAAACATTATTTCTGGAGCAAGCTAGGCTAGCTGAGCATAACCCAATGCAACATAATAGATATATTAGCTTCAAATTAATTCTTTTTGTTTTGGGTTTTTGCAATTCATTGCTTTTTGGCCCTCCATGTTTTGTGTCGTCTGCAAAAAAAAATTGCAGAAGGCAGAATGAAGGCACATAGGGATTACTCTGGCGTAGCTGTGTGTGTATTATGTGTTTGTGTGTCTGTGGTCCAAAATGTTTTTAAACCCTTATATATTGCAATGGCAGTATAGGTCCGTAAGGGCTACGATGATGTAACTTGGTGGAAAGGAGGGGGTGGGGTGGGGTGGGGTGGGGTGACATGTTGGTGACCTCATGGTGACCTTGGTGACCTCATGTGACTTCGGACGGTCAAATTGTGAACCTTAATATATTGGCATGCCGTATGAGTTCCATAAGGGCTACGATGATGTAACTTGGTGGAAAGGAGGGGGTGGGGTGGGGTGGACAGTTGGGTGACCTCATATGATCTTGGTGACCTTGTGTGACCTTGGCCCCATTCACAAAACCGCAGACGGTAGACGACACTCGCGGTCCTGGGACCGCGATGTATTTTTATTTAAAAATGTTTTGCCATGCCGCCTCTCTGTTGCTGCTTTTGGGCTATCCTTGACTACTATGGGTTTATTTTCCATTTTTCTTCATTCTTGAAATTGTGTTCTCTCTGGTACCCCCATCATACTTTGTATACATTAGATTTTATAATTGTTATTTTAGGAACTCAAGAGTAAACATATTCTTAAGCAAATCTGTGAAAAAAATTTAAAGAAGCTGATTTCAACTGATTTTGGTAGGTAAAGGTGTCAACATTTACCAAAAAAAGTGAGGTATCGTAGGGGGGTGGGGAAATTGGTTTTTCGGAGTCAAAGGTCAATAACAGGGGTCAAATTTTGAAATTGATCCAATTCATGTTGAAAGTATACCAATGTTACTAGGTAAATCAAAGGATTCCCAAAAAGGTTTATAGTTTGTACGATCTGTGGCCGAAAGTTTTGGAGTTATAGGCTCAAAACAGCAAACAAAATCAAATACAAAACAGCATTTTCAGTGTACAGGGGGCAATTTTTAAAAAATTACTCCGATTTGGATAAAAAAATGGTCGGCTGCAAATAATGTGGAGCTAATAGGATTAAGATAATGAAATAGTTTTGACCGTCTTAATGCTTAGTTCACACAATGGTGGGGGCACCAAAGGTCAACATCCATTGCATTCACCAGGCTAAGATAATAACAATGGCGAGTTCAGGCGGTGGCAGTGGCGGCAGTCAAGAAAGTCCTAATGAATGTGCCATTGCGTTTCAACACGAAAAGCAAAATCTGATGAAAAAGTCTGATATTTATTTTGTTTTAATGAGTGGGGTCGAGCGAGAGGATGAGAGAAAACATAATTTGTAGAGGGGAAATGTTTAGGTAAATAGAAAGAATTATAGGGGAAGTCCGGGGAGAGATGGTCACCGGAAAGAGGGAGAGAGATATAGAGACAGGGATAAGGACCAATAATAGAACAGGCCTAGAGCCGGGGGGGGGGGGGGGGGTGGGTTGGGGGGGGTGGGGGGGGGGGGGGTTTGGTGGGGAATAGGCGGATGAGAGCCAACGATGGAAAACTAAAGAAAAAGGTCATATTAAGAACCTAAATAACACCGGCAAAAGCAGTAGAAGGAAATAAGAAGGCAGGAAGAACTAGAACGATTCGACAGAGGGGTCAACTGATG
Source organism: Ophioderma brevispina (assembly GCA_023653785.1). Taxonomy (NCBI): domain Eukaryota; kingdom Metazoa; phylum Echinodermata; class Ophiuroidea; order Amphilepidida; family Ophiodermatidae; genus Ophioderma; species Ophioderma brevispina. Next base: position 137,246 of record JAMKCH010004799.1, on the reverse strand, counting down.
CAATTTTTAAGGGGTCTTTGGGTTACAGTCGATGAGCGTAACTTGTGAGGTGGTAAAGTGAAGGTGATAGGACAGAGAGATGGGGGATATATGGTACTAGAGAAAGAGAAGATAGATGACAGTCCGATATTGAATATATAAATGTTATCACAATATTCTGAATATATAGCCGCGAGAGATCTCAATTCGCAATATATGCACCCAAACTATCTTTTCATAAATAGCAAAGGAGTATCATTTATTTCACATCGTTCACAACATCAATTTTAAGAGTCACAATATTTTATGAATCTTTCTAACAATGATAAACTATCAACTGGCTGTCACAATTTTTCTAGTACGTTCATCTTCATAAGAAAAGAGTGTCATGTCATATTTATAAATCTGATGCGATTTGACTGATACGACTCAGAAGATCAAACCGCCCGTCTGCATGTGAGATAAGTTCCTTTTGAGTTTTTAAATTTAGCTGTCACAAAAAAAAATCGACCAAAATAATTCATCGCCCAATGCCGTTAAATACTTGACTCTATTGAAGGTTTAACTATTTATAATAATCATTTTGTGTTTAAACTGTAGCATTAAATGTAAATGTTGTTACGGTTAGCGATCATCACACACTGGAGCGTCCCGACCCGTCGTGGTCGGGTGCGTGAGATTGCCATCAGCAATAACATCGCTCTATCCATGGCCCGCTGAATGGACCACCCAGGGTTAGCGCCCCGCCCATTCGACGCGCGATCGTGCTGCATATTGTTATTGGAAAACTTTCACGCTTTGGTTAGTTGAAATAAGGTATATATTAGGTAGATCTTATTGTTTTTAATCACTGGTGATCCGTGACGTAGATAAGTCATATTTCCACCAAGATCGTGCACTTCGCTGGAAATAGCAATGAAACTTGTGCACAAACCTTCCTTGGTTATGTAAAACATTTCAGAGGGGTGCCCAAAAATTTTCGACCACAATAATGACGTCATAAGGCCCGCCCCTTTTTAGCCTATAATATATGCTATTGTCATCACGTAGGAAATTAGAGTAGGAACCCCATGTTCTCTCATAAACTAGTCGCTCATGTCTTGTCCAATTCCTTTTTGAAACTCGCCGGTTTATGCAATGTTATGCATTTCTTTGAAAAGTTATGTTGTGATTTTGAAAATTCTACAGATGTTGCGTTTTGGGGCATTTGTTCGTCCTTTTTGTGTTTTTTGGCATGAAATTGTGCTGGTAGGCCAAGATTAAGCTGAATTGTCTGTTGTCCTACAATTTAGATGCCATGTTTTTGTGAAAACTGAAAGCCATGCATTTATGCATTTCACTGCTGGCCTAGAGAGGCAGGCATTGCATTTGCCGCCAGTCTGATACCACTTTCATGTTTTTAAATTAATTTAATTATTTAAATTTCATGCTTATCTAGGTAGATGATATTTATGTTATGGCCAAAGGTAGTTGTTATTGTTTTCCCACCAATATCCTCCCCAGTGTCTTAAAGTTTCCATGTGCCTTGTACCACGTGTACTTTACACTCATTCTCATTTGCTCCTGAAGATAGTGGCTTTCATTATGCAAGTCTCATTCACAATGCAATGTTCACACATGTCAAAGTTGCACGATAATAATATTAATATGCTTTAACTTTAACCTTGCACTGTGTTAACTTGAAACACCCAAATTCTCTCACTTCAACCAATCAATCATAAGTGGCCTTAGAACGCACAGCTACCTAAGAGAGGATATTAGCCCTCATCCCACAATGCATCAGTTTTTGGTACATTTCCCTCAATAATCCCATGCATGATCCCGCATGTGATCCCACAAAAATCCCATTTTTAATACATAAACTCGACCCTTTCACCCATTCCTGCACACAAACACTATACTTTAAAAAAATTTAATAATGAAAGGTTTTTGTGCTCCTTAAAACTTCTTTAGCACTGCCCAATACTGACATATGTTGTAAGTACACAACATTATAGGCACATTGGCAATTATTATGGGATTTTAGTTCAAAACACCCTCTGCTACTATGACAAGGTTAAATGCAACCACTGTTTATTTCTTTGGGACTGGCATGATTACATCTAACCTTTTAGCTTGTCACAATATTATGAATGTGAAATTGAAGGGTAAATGCCCCAGTTATCTTAGCGCTCATGTTACGCGTGCCATATCTGTTCACAACTATAATACCAGGGGTAGCCATACAATTTTCAGTGTCCCTGGATCAAAGTAAAAGATATTCTATACCGCAATTTCATCATTGGAATTTACTACCCAATTCCTTAAAAGAAATTGTTAATTTGGCTCATTTCAAAATATGCCAATTAAAAACATATTTTCTGAGCAACGCTAGGCTACTGAGCATAACCCAATGCAACATAGCATAGATAATATTAGCTTCAAATATTCTTGTGTGTTTTTGTTTTTTGCCAAATTATTGTTTTTTCCCTCCATGTTTTTGTGTCGTCTGCAAAAAACATTGCAGAAGGCCCCCCATAGGGATTATCTGGGTATGTCTGTGTGTGTATCTGTGTGTGTGTGTCTGTGGTCAAATTGTTAACCCTTAATATATTGCAGCCGTATGAGTTCCGTAAGGCTACGATGATGTAACTTGGTGGAAAGGAAGGGGGTGGGGGGGGGTGGGAGCGGGGTGGCATGTTGGTGACTCATGTGACCTTGGTGGACCTCAATGTGACCTTTGGCCGGTCAAAAATGTGAAACCCTTAATATATTGCATGCCGTATGAGTTCCAATAAGGGCTACGATGAGTAACTTGGTGGAAAGGAGGGGGTGGGGTGGGGTATTTGCTTGGGGTTGACATGTTGGTGGACCTCATATGATCTTGGGGACTTGTGTGAACCTTTGGCCCCATCACAAAACCGCGACGGAAGGACGGGACACTCGCGGTTTCCTGGGACAGAGATGTATTTTTTATTAAATGTTTTTTGCCCATGCTTGCCTCTCTGGCTGCTTTTTTGGGCTATCCTGGACTACTACTGGGTTTATATTTTCCATTTTTTCTCATTTGAAAGTGTTCTCTCTGGTACCCACAATTCATATTGTATAACATTAGATTTTTAATTGGTATTTTAGGAACTCAAGAGAAAACATATTCTTTAGGCAATCGGTAAAAAATGTTAAAGAAGATGCTTTCAACTGATTTTGGTAGGTTTACAAGGTGTCAACATTTCACCACAAAAAAAAGTGAGTTAAGGCGTAGGGGGTGGGGACAGGGAAAGGGGGAAATTGGTTTTTCGGGAGTCAAAAGGTCAATAAACAGGGGTCAATTTTGAAAAATTGATCAATCATGTTTGAAAAGTATACCAAGTTAATAGTTTAATCATAAGGATTCCAAAAAGGTATAGTTTGTACTATCTGGGCTGAAAGTTATGGAGTGATGGGCCAAAACAGCAAAAATCAATAAAACACAGGTTATTTTTCCAGTTGTACAGGGGGTCAAATTTTAAAGTACTCTCGATTGGATAAAAAAAATGGTGCCAATTATTGATGGAAGCTCATAGGGATTAAGATAAGGAATAGTTTTGGACCGTTCTTATGCTTAGTTCCCAATGTAGGGGGCACCAAACGGTCAAAATCCATTGCATTCACCAGGCTAAATATAATAACAATGGCGAGTGTTCAGGCGGTGGCAGTGGCGGCAGTCAAGAAATAATAATTAGATGTCGCCATTTGCGGTTTAATACGTAAAAGCAAAATCTTGATGAAAATGTCTGATATTTGATTTGTTAATGAAGTGGTGGTCGAGCGAGAGAGGAGAGAAAAAATAATTTGTAGAGGGGGAAATTTTGAGCTGGGGGAAATAGAAAGAAGTAGAGGGGAAGACGCGGGGAGATGGTCACTGAAAGAGGGAGGAGGAACAGCACAGAGAGAGAGGGGGGAGAAGGGACAAATAAATAGACAAAGGCCTAGGAGAGGGGGTGGGGGGGGAAGGAGAGAGCGATGAGGCAGGCCAGACGAGGGAAAAATAAAGAAAAAGGGAATAGTAGTAACTAAACCAACCGGGCAAAAAGCAGAGAGGGAAATAAAAAAGGCAGGAAAGAACTAGAAAAACGAGCGACAGAGGGGGAAAATTGATAATTTGTTAAGGGTCTTTAGTGGGAAGGATGAGGGTAACTTGTGGAGGGGGTAAAGTGAGGATATAGAAAGGAGAGAGGGGGAGATATGGTCATAGAGAAAGAGAATATGAGATGGACAGTTCCCGATATTGAATATAATAAAGGTATCAAATTATTTCTGAATATATAGGCCTAAGAGAGAATCTCATTCGCAATATATGCACCCAAAACTATCTTTTCATAAGATAGCAAAAGGAGATTCATTTATTTTCACATATTTCCACCAAATTATTTTAAGTCCACAATATTATCAATATTCTAAAATGATAAACAAAAATGGCTGCCAAAATTTATTAGTACGCAGCTTTCATATAAGAAAGGAGTGTCCTGTCATATTTTAAATTGATGCGAATTTTTACTGATACTAATCAGGAAAGATCAACCGCCCGGCTGCATGTGCGATAAGTTCCTTTTGAGTTTTTAAATTGAGCTTGCACATCGCCAAAATATCATCTGCCCAATGACTTAAATACTTAGACTCTAGTTGATGGTTTTAACTATAGAATAAAATCCATTTTGTGTTTTAAAAACATGTTAAGAATTACAAAATGAGTAGTAATGTGTTCGTGTAGAGATCATCACACACTGGAGCGTCCCGGACCCGTCGTGGTCGGTGGTGAGATATTTGCTCAGCAGGCAATAATAATCGCCCACCCCCCCCCCCCCCCCCCCCCCGCTATCAAGGGACCGCTAATTGGACCACCCAGGGTTAGCGCCCGCCATGCGAAAGCGGACGATCGTTCTGCATTGTTATTGGAAAAACTTTCACGCTTTGTTAGTTGAAAATAAGGTATATATTAGGTAGATATTATGTTTTTATCCCCCTGGATTGATAGTGAAGTAGATAAAGTCATAATTGTCACCAAGATCGTGCACTTCTGGAAAAATAGCTGAAACACTTGGACAAAACTTCCTTGGGGGTATATAAAACATTTCAGAAGGGGTGCCCAAAAATCCGCCACAATAAGGACGTCATAGGCCCACGCCCCTTTTTAGCCTATAATTAGGATATGTCATCACGTAGCAAAATAGAGAGGAAACCCAATGTTCTTCATAAACTAGGTCTCTAATGCTCTTGTTCCCATTCTTTTGAAACTCGCAGGGTATGCAAGTTATGACATTTCTTTGAAAAGTATGTTGTGGATTTTGAAAATTCTGAGGCAGATGTTGGTTTTGGGGCATTTTGTGCGTTCCTTTTGTGTTTTTGGCATGACATTGTGCTGGTAGGCAAAGATTAAGCTGAATTGTCTTGTGGTCTACAAAATGTAGATGCATGCCTTTTGTGGAAAAACTGAGGCCATGGCATTATGCCTTATCAATGCTGGCCCTAGAGAGGCAGGCATTGCATTTGCAAGCCGAGTATGATAACCACTTGGCAGTAAATTTCAGGTTATCTAGTTAGATGATAGTTATGTTATTTGCCAGAAAGGGTAGTTTTGTTATTGTTTTCCCACCAATATCTTCCCCAGTTGTATCTAATGTTCCATGTGCCTTGTACCTTGTAGATTACTTTTACATCATTCTCAGGTGTTCCTGAAGATAGTGCTAAGTTATGCAAGTCTCATTTCACGAATGCAATGTTCACACATGGTTCAAAAGGTGCCAATATAATATTAGTACTATGCGTGAACTTTGAACCTTGCACTGTGTTAAAATTGAAAAAAAACCGCCCAAATTCTCTCACTTCAAACCAATTCAATCATAAGTCTTGCCTAAGAAACGCACACAGCTACCTAGGAGAGGCATATTTAGCCCATCCACAAGCATCAGTTTTGGTACATTTTCCCACTAATAATCCCAGAATGTTCCAGGCATGGTGATCCCACAAAAATCCCATTTTTAATACATAAACTGACCCTTACACCCAGTCCTGCCCACACCAAAAACACTAGTAATTTAAAAAAAATTTACTAATGAAACGGTTTTGTGCTCCTGAAAAACTTTCCTTTACACTGGCCCTTAAATTATGACATATGTTTGTACAGAACATTATAGGGGCACTTTGCAATGTATTATGGATTAGTTTCAAAAACACCTCCGCTACTATGAAGCAAGGTTCAACTGCACACCACTGTTGATTTCTTGGGAAACTATGCATGGGATTAAATATAAACTTGTAGCTTGTTCCACATATTACTGAATTAAATGTTTTGCTTGTCAACTATTTTTTATGGGATAAAAGGTGTTTAAAAAACCCTAGTCTGGTATTATAAGTGGGGGAAAATTACGCCCAATTTGAAGTGGGCGATGGTTGAACTCAGTTGTATATTATCGAGTTATATTGGATATGTATATTTATTAATTTGTCTTAAGTTGACCATTTAAAAATAACTATTGTATCAACACTCACAAGTCATGTTGACAGTTGAACAAAACCAACCGGAGACTGTCCTGGTCAGGTAAATTACCAAACCAACAGAGGTTGGAACATGGACTTCAGAAATAATTAGTTCAGTGATTTGATATTAGAATGACAATAAATGATATGAAAGTGAAAACTCTACCAGGTTAAGTCACCGGGGGGGGGGGGGGGGGGTTGGGGGGGGCGTTGGGGGGGGGGGGGGTTCTAAACACAAATGACCATACAGGACGTGCCACAGACATCCGGTGGTCGCCCCATTTTCAGCCTTAGGAATATCAAGACCCTTTTTTAAAGGCCAAATTTTGTATAGCAAGGGGTCGTTTTTTCAAAATTTCTTAAATTTGTTGGAAAATCAAAGCCGCATTTTCTAATCGGAAACCAAAATTTTCTAACAATTGTTGGAAAATTAGTCAATTTCCTCAATCTTAAGCCAAAATGCCAAATTTGCTCTTAAAATGTCAAAATTTTGCAGTGTGGAATGAAAATGGCAAATTTGGTGTTTTTTTTAAATTTGGTCCTAAAATTTGATCTAGGTATAGCTATGGTCCCTTTTTTGGCAAAAAATGTGATTTTATTTTATTATTAGCTATGGGGTCCTACTTCCAGAGTAGTGGAAAGGCACGTCCATATCACCCCAAACCAAAGTTTAAGTTAGGGACCAAATTAAGAGACAGAAAGAAGTAGAATGACTTCCATAAAGGGTGTGTAAAAAGGAAATTCACACACAGATTGACAGACTTCCAGTATTAGTGCAGTCACACTGGAGCAGTCTTACCGATTAAATCTCGACCGACTTACCTTAAAATTTATACCAGCAAAATATTTGCTGTTCCTTGGAAGTTGAAAAAACAAAAAAAAAAAAAAAAGCAAATATAAATAATATTAAAAAGGTTTTCCATAAAACAAATATTGATTTAAAGGTCATTGCATAAAATTTGCCATATTTTGTGGGTTTTTCGGTAGGGGTTGGTAAGTTAAAAACAGGTTCAGTATACATTAATACATTGTAATGTCATAAAGTTTACCATAGATTGGTATTGAATAGCCTATGTCACTGAAGTAAAGTAATTGTCAATGTGAAAATTAATTTTAAAAAAAACTACCAAAACCCAGATATTATATGGCGTCTCCCCCCATATTTGTGTTGGAGTTCAAATCATAATATATTTAAATTACGTTATGACCATGAAATAAAGAACCATTTCCTATTGCAAATGATTTTAAAGGCGCAGTCCGGTGGAGTGAGGAAGCAAAGAAACACAGAAAAGGGGTCGGAGGTGGATTTTTTTTCGGCTGCGAGTGTGGGTTAGACTGTTCTGGGGTCATTGTAAGGGCGTGAATGTGGATCGATATTGTGATTTGTGATGAATTAATACTCTGTTATGCATTATAAAGATGTAAAAACACCCGGCTTTAAAAAATGGGAACTTTTTTTTTTTTTTTTTTTTTTTTTAAAAGTTAACCATAAATAGTAAAACAAGGTGAAAGTATAGGTAAGTAAGTAAGTAAGGTAAATTTTCAGCGGATAATTTGCAAGGGCCATTAAATCAATTTATTTTTAAAGGTTGCATTTTGTGTGCTCTAACACCTACATTTTGGTTTATGGTCATTAGATATCCCGAGAAGAAGAAGAAGAAGAAAGGAAAAGATTAGGGGGGGGGGAAAAGATTAATTCCCACAAAATTTCAGTTGATTTTAATATTGACGGCGGTTTTGATGTTATTTAACAAATGTTTATATACTGATTGTGCCACAGAGGCCAAGAGGCCACTGCGTTATAATTTCTGTCCTATTTACGGACAGAAAAAAGAAAAAAATACAAATTGACTATAAATTCTTCCAGAAGTAGAGTAGGATTGAATTATTTGCAAAGTATGTATGATTAGGCCACTGCCTATCACTTTAGGACTAACAGTTCAGATGATTGTAAATTAAAAATGCATTCTACGTGGGGGGATGAAAGAGTGAGGTAAAAGGAAGGGGATTAGAAAGCTTTAGCTCTGTGGTGGTGGATTTTTGGGTTGTTGGATACCGAAAAAAGCCAATGTGTTCGAAGTGTTGAGTTCATGTGATTATGACTTTTCAAATAGCTGTTTTTAAATAAATTACCGGTAAGAACAAAAGAAGTATAACATTTTTTAAGTTAGCTTGGAAAAAGACTAGCTGAAAAACAATAACCTTTTGGCTAATAGAGAATTTTATGTAAATTTAAAGCAATTTGTGAAAACAATTATCATCATCATGAACTTTATTTATAGTAATTATAATGAAGTACGGTTAATGATGGAATATTCAAAGAGGTATAAATCTTTGATTTGTACCCTATTGTAAAGTGTTAGGGTATATGCAAAATCAAGCCTAATTTAGGTCAGAAGCTTAGATTCATTAGGGCAGATGTCCTTTTTAAGGACCCTTCTTGTTTAAATATGTTTCTTATTAATGTGGCAAATTAAATATAGCGTCAACAAGACAAATGACTAAATAGTAATTTGTCTTTTCAACACTCTATAGTTTAATTGTCATATCAAATAAGAAACATTTCTACTACCTATTTCCTTTTACAAATTGATCTTGGAACGTGGTATTGCAATTGTTGTGAATGTTTTTAGTTAGGTTGAAAACAACAACTTGTCCAGGCATTGTTACACTGTGAAGTTTAAATAATTAAAAGAGAACAAACTCCAATTTATCTACCTGTTTTTGCTATTCTTTTTTGGGCTTCTGACTCACGGCTGTTCCTTCCTCCTGTTTCACGCGGCCTCTCCTCCTCTCCACAACTCTCTCCTCCCCTCTATTTTTTTTCTTCCCTTAACAGATTTTGAACACAGAAATAAACACCAGATTAAATAATAGTAGGGCCTACATCAGCATCTAAAGAACTTGTGGAATCAATCACATTTTAGAGGAAAAATGTATTCAATTGAAACTGTTATTAACATGATCAATAGTATGGTGTGGGTTTATTATTTCCCATTCTGCCATTGTTTGAAAAAATCAAGTAGGGCACATGTGGTCCAGTGGATAAGACGGGCCCAACTACATGATCTGAGGTGTGGTGTGAGCCCCGCTGTGGCATGTGTTGTGCACTGGGCAAGGCACTTTACCTCACGTGCTTCGTCTCGACCCACGCGATATTCGGGTAGATGTTAGGTGGATATTACAATCTAAGTCGTGCATAGGGATGTGACGCTTCGCCAGCTGACGGCCTAGATGATGAAGCGAAATGATTGTGACGATTCCTGATGGCCAGCGTAATAATATAGGCTTGCGCTTTGAATCTTGGAGGAAAAAGGCGCTATACCAAATGATGTATATTATTATTATTATCTTATTATACGGCAAATGCTTAATCAAAGATACTTACATGAATATAATCTGTCTAAAACAATGTCAAAATGTAGATATTGTAGGCCTACTGACTCACAAATACATAAATTTTTAAATAACATGGAAGTTTTGTTTTTTATTGTGAAGAAATGTTATTGATATAAAAAAGTTAAACAAAGTTTAAAAGTTCTTTAAGATGTTATTTTTCATTCAGTTTGACCTAAATATACACATGAATTAGGACTACATGATATTCCATTATCAGGGCGATTCTTATTAGCCAGTTTCATATGTTTGCCTTTTTTATTATGGAAATTCTTTCAATTATCTACGAAGGATTTTCCATTGCACTCATTCACTTCTCACCTGAACCAAGTTATACTGAATAAAAATATGTTTGCTTGCAAACCAGAGCACACTTTATATGCATAGAACGTTTGTCCTTGTATGGACAGGTCTGACCCTAGGTGGTTTTTAAATCATTAGCAGTGTTATATGAAGTGCAACTTAATGATGGCAATAAGCCACATGTGTTTGGCTCCCTTAAACCTTGCACTGTGTTAACTTGTGAATACAGCCCAAATCTCTCACTCCAACCAGTCATAAGTGCCCTTACAAACACTGCTATCTCAGAGTTGTATGGTGCACCCACAATGCACCAGTTTTGGGACATTTCACCTCAATAATGTCATTCTGATGCCAATAATGGGATCCCCGGCCAAATCCCATTCTTAACAAGTATTGGTGGGGCGTTCACATTTACTTCGTGTATTTAATAAAGTGATCACCCGTTCCAGGTTTGATAAATATCATAACAAAATTGATAATTGTACAAGTTTCCTATTGTAAATTACAGGATATAAAGATACTTTAAAGGATGTTGATTGTTGTCTTGGAAGGCATCATATATAGGTACTGCTCATTTGTGCTCTGGTATATACATTTTTGCTAGTAATGTTAAAATAATTACTTGTCATATCATATCAAGTTTAGTATCCAGTAAGGTGAGACATGGGAGATGCTAAATGACATAAATATTTGAATTATTTGGTAAGCAGTAGAGTCAGTTTGGGGTCATTAATGGTCATATAATACTCATGCGCCAGTCTTGTGGATGAGTGTCAAAATCAAAATGTAGTATCCATTACTCTAGTAGATCATGAGTGGTTTGTATGAAATATAGCCAGAGCTAACTTTCGGAATCCCACTAATTGAAGGTCAGGAACAATATTTTGTTGGTAACATAATTTCCAATGACGCCGAAAATGCTGTGAAATGGCCACGCCCCTTTTGGGGGGTTCACGCCCCGTTTGAGCGAAGTACTACTGACTTATATACAGAAAACCGTTTGACCTAGAAGGTTAAGAGACCACTCAAAATGGTGCGGAAATGAACACATTATGGGGGGAGTTTCAGTAATACATGGTTTATATCCAAAGTCAAAGGTTTTTAAGATAATTGTCCAAAACTGATTTCACCAATCGCGCACTATACAATTATGAATGAATTCATAAGGTTTTGTCAAAACAGGAAGTGAGGGAGGTTCACCATTACACATTGGATTTTGCCCCACTAAATCTCATCAGGGATATTTGTTGGGGTAGCTAAGGGTAGGTCCCAAAAATAAAATTCATATGCCTTTCCGTTATCAAATGGCAACCAGCCCGTCAAAATTGTGTGACTTTGAGCAAAATGGGTCATATTAGTTGAAAAACTGTGCATTTTTAAGTGCTGTTATAACAGTGGATTTGCTCCACAACTCAAATCAGTTATGACGTGTTATTGCACAGAGCTATTGGATTTGGATTTAACTGGGATATAATCAGCATTTTAATTTAATCCTTTCGTTTTCATGGGGGGGGGGGGTTGGTCAAAATGGCCCCCCCCCCCCCCCCCATCGTAAAGTGAAATATATGTTTTCCAATCATAAGACTAAGTTAATGTGATAAGTTAAAGCCCTTCCAGCATCAAAGTTAATGACTGCTGAAGGCTCTTTAAATGATCTAAAAGCACTGTGTAGGCTTAGGACCATGAATGAAACCAGACAAAAATGAAGGTTATCCCCCTGGTTATACATGAAAAAGTCACTAATAACCTGAACTTAGACGGCTCGCGCTCAGCGTGTGGGAATAGCCGACTCTACCATTGTATTTTTCATTTTGTGACATAGTGGCAAGGGTAAAACCTGCTGAAGGATCTTTAAAATAATCTAATGCGATAACTACATGCCCGTTCCAGGCTAAACATTTCATGAACCCTAAAAGTTGGGACCCCACCACCCTTTGGTGGCTCAAATGAAACAGGTCAACTAACATTACCCATTTTTTACGCCGAACTACCTTGTCGTAGCCAATGGAGGAGGGGCAACCCCCACCCAATTAATCGAGAAGGGGAGCCAAAATGGGAAGGAAAAAGGTAAGAAAAAAGGAAAGGGCGGGAAAGAAGAGAGAACAAGGCGAAATAGGAAAGAGGAGAATGGGCAAAGAGAGAAGAGAAAGGTGGGAAGAAAAGAAAGAAAGAAATAAAAAAACCAAAAACGTTAAAAAAAAAAAAAGGGGAAATTTGTGCTCTGAAAACACGACTGTTAGCTTCTAAAATGGTTTTTTTAAAACCAGACCTAGGGAGCCTCACCCCCCCTCCCCCCTTAAGACCCTAGCCCTCGTACAATAATCATTCCTCATGCCAGTAAGAGAATGGGACACGGAAATCTCTTGATTTCCCCCCCCCCCCCCAGGTCAGGTCTGGACTGAGCACTCGGTGCATGGTACAGCTAGAGATACCGTAATGTGGCTTGATAATCTGTATGTATAAATTCCACTGTGAAAGAAATCTAATTACAAAACAATTTCAATAATTCTGCTATCTTTAAAGAGTGTCGAAGATGCAAATAAAGTATCTATCCATATAATGGCCGTTGTCTCAGTTCAGTTTGGTTCAATTTTAGCGACCGTTCATGCGGCCGGGAGGGAAACAACTTTTTGGGGGCATGAAATCTTTGATATTGTGCTGTTCATGGTCACGGTATGCAGTAGTGCTTTTAGATCATTTAAGGACCCTTCGCAGCATTTAACTCTGCTATTAGGTCACTATAAAAACTGGATAATCTTCACTATCCACTATATTTCACGGTACCCTGACCCGATGGGGCCACATTTCTCTAGATTTTCCCTCCCCAATGAAACGAAAGCGCCCATTTTTAGTACCCTTTTTCATTTCCCGTACCCAGTTTAACACTTTAAATGCTGACTTTTAGATCCGTTGTTGAGTATCCAATTTATCGGTTTTAAATCAGCCTTATGTGCAATCACAAAACGTCATCAACTCACCGCCTACATATCCTACTGCACCCTCTCGAGTGTTGGAGCAATACACTGTTATAACGAAACTTAAAAATGTACGGTTGTCACCTATATATTACCAATTTTGAACTCAGGTCACAACATTTGTACGGGCTGCCGTTTGAGAAGGAAGAAATATGAATTTTTTGTTTGTGACCTACCCTTAGTTACCATAACAATTATCCCTGAGGGGAGTTGTTAGAGCAAAATCCAAGGTCTATGGGGGAACTACCTCCTGTTTTGGTATGAAAAACCTTATGAATTCATCATAATTGTATAGTGCGCTATATGGTGAAATCAGTTTTGACAATTATCTTAAAAAACATTTGACTTTTGGATAGAAAAAGATTAGACCCCCCAAATGTGGCCATTCCGCCACATTTGAGTGGTCTCTCAAACTTCTAGGTCCAACGGTTCTGTAGATACAGTCAGTCGAGTCGTACTTCGTTTTCAAAAGGGGCGTGACCCCCCAAAAAGGGGCGTGGCCATTCAGCATTTTCGGCGTCCGTGGGGGAAATGTTACCAATCAAATATTGTTCCGGACCTGAAATTAGGGGATTCTGAGAGAGTGTAGTCTGGAAATTAATTGCATTACAAAACCACCAGGAGATACTAGAGTGAATTGGTTACCCCTATGGGTTATGTTCAGGTAAATTGCAGTAGAAGCACAAACAACTACTTTATTGGCAACTACATTAATAGCTAAATTAATGGTCATAACCACGCAGCTTCCAAAGTATTATTAGGATGACGCACAGTAATCGTAACTTGAGGTTTCATGTAATAAATTGGCATTTAAATTGTACAATTAATATTCACTTGCATTTTTCAGGTTATGATTAGGTCACCAAATTAGGGAACATAATGACTTATAACTAATTGCAACATATCTATTTCTCCAGGAATGTTTTGGGGGAAATCCTTAAGAACAACATCTCAAAAGTTTACCAAAATCAAAGTAGTAGAATATGTATGGCGGCAAAGGTTTTATTACAGGGTCAAATATTGAAATGGTCCAAATGAGCAGAAAAGTATGTTCATCGCTTTTAAGGATTAAAAATGGTATAGTTTCCTACAGGATTTGGAAATTACCCACATGCACAGGTTGCATGTAACTTTCTTTCTGTGTATGTAACGGTTTTTATCCTGCATGATTTAAAATTGTGAATCCAAAATAATATGTATTTTTAGCTTAAATATTTCATAGGAAATTCCCATGCTGCCTGATGCTGGAATGGAATGACCAAAATTTGAGCCACCTGTCAATAGTCTTAAACGTACCAGAGGCGGTAGAGTTTGATATGAATAAAGGCTATTAGTGAACACCCAATGTTTACAATTAGCCTGTGAATGTAACTTTCACAGGTGCAGGTTGTAAAATTTTTGAAGTAACATGCACCATGCATGTAATTCTAAAAATTGTAATTCGAAGCCTGTTTCCTACTCTGGAAGTAGTACTGTTAAACGTTATGAGGCAAATGAGGTGCTGTAGGGCCATTTTTTTAATGTACGACCGCCAGCATGTACTTTTTTGTCTCGCCTTAACATTGGTCGGCAGAGAGAATAGTAATTCATTTTCTGTCTGTTCTGTCTGTCTGTCCGTTCTGGTCTGTGTCTGTCATGCTGTCTGTTGCTCGCCCGTCCGGGTTCACCTGCTTGTGTACGATTACTGGAGTTCGTAAGGGCTTACGATGGTGTAACTTGGTGGGAGGAAAGGAGTGGGTCCATGAGTTCTCGACTTATTAGATTTGGGCGTAAAAATATGCTAATTAAGTTATTAATTTGCATTTATTTACGAAAAGTTCCCGCAAGGTTGTGTACAAGTTTTCAGGAGTTCCGTGAAGGCGTATAATGATGTAACTTGGTGGAACGGAGCGGGGCTGAGAGTTTCTCAACTGATTAGATTCGGCGCGATTTCGGGCAAATAAGTATTCAAATGAGCTATTACATATGCAAAATCAGCGTATTGGCTATAAATTTTATATACTGTACATCGGATACACAAAATTCCTTCCTGCATGAAAGCCTACCATGGTGCGCATCTTTTTCATAGCAAGTTTGAAATTGTGGGGTGTGGATATATCGGCTTAGGTAGCAACGACTAATTAAATATGCCTAATTACTGTATCTCTGAAACAGTACATCGGATAGTCAACTTCCTTCGCTCCACATAAAGAATACTCTGTCATGGCTCTTTTGTGTGCATCATAATTGGGTCAAAGTGGCATCGTTTGGGCGTAAAATAATGCTAATTAAGTTATCTAATGCCTAATTTGGCATATTAAGAAAAAAAAGCTTTGTGTACAATTTTATCTGGAGTTCCGTAGGTGTATAATGATGTAACTAGGTGAAGTGAGCGGGCCGAAGAGTTCCTCGCTGATTAAGATTTTGGGCTATTTTGGGCAAATTAAGTATGCAATGAGCTATTAATATAAAAAATCAGCGTAATTGCTATAATTTTTGAAACGGTACATCGGAATACACAAAATTCCTTCCGTCACTGCACGAAAACTTATTATGGTGCGCATCTTTGTTTGCCATTTGAAAAAGTGATTATATGTGGCTAGGTATGTCACCGAGCTAATTAAAATGCATAATTGCTGTAATCCGCTAAACTGTAGATTCGGATAGTCAAAATTTCTTTGCACCATAAAGACTAGTCCCTGGCATCATCTTTTGTGTGAAAATCATATTGTGTCAAAGTTCCTGGGGCCATTAAAGATGGGATTTTGTGTTTAGCAATTGACCTAATTAAATATGCGTAATCTCTGTATCGCTTAAATGGTTCATTGGATATTCATAGTGTGTGTTCAATGGAGGCAGGCGGGGTGTGGGGAAATGGGGTGGGGTGTTTGGGAGGGGGGTCGGGTGTTGCGGGGTTTTGGGGAGCGGGGTATGGTGGTGTGGGGTGGGGGTAGGGTGGTGTGGGGTGGTGCGGGTTGGGGTTTTTGCTGGGGAGGGGTTGGGGTGGTGTTGGGCGAGGGGAGGGACTGACTAGTGGGGTGTGTGGGAGGGGGCTGGGGTGTTGTGGAGGGGGCTGGGGTGTTGGGGATGGGCTGGGTGTTGGGGAGGGGATAGGGTGTTTGGGGAGGGGCCTGGGTGTTGGGAGGGGGATGGGTGTGGGGAGGGGATGGGGGTGTTGGGGAGGGGGATGGGGTGTTGGGATGGGGAATGGGATATTGTTGGTTGTTGGGGCGGGGATGAGGTGTGGCGGGCCAATTGGGGGAGGGGGATTGGTAATTGGGGATTGGGTCTGGGTCTTGTTGGGGGTGGGGGATTGCGGGTTGTTGGGGACGGGGGTGTGGGGTGTTGGGGGGGCTTTGGGTGTATGCGGGTGGGGTCGGGGGGGTTGGGGTTTGCGGGGTGTTGGGGAAGGATTGGGGGTGTTGGGGAGGGAATTGGTGTTTTGCAGGGTTTTTGGGGGATGGGGTGGGGTGTTGCAAGGTGTTGTGTTTCAGGTGTTGGGGAGGGATGGGGTGGTGCGGGTTTTTTGGAGGGAGTGGGGTGGTTACTGGGTGTGTTTTGGGTAGGGGTTGGGGTGTTGTGTGTTTGGGGAGGGAACGGGGTGTTGCAGGGTGTGGGGACAGGGGGGTGGGTTGTTGCGGTGGGGTTGGTGAGGATTTTGGGGAGGGTGGGGTTTTGCGGTGTGTTTGGGAGGGGTGGGGGTGTTTGCGGGTGGTTGGGGAGGGGTGTGAGGGGTGTGCAGGCGTGTATGGGGAGGGGTTTGGGTGTTGCGGGGGTGTTGGGGAGGGGGTTGGGTGTTGTGGTGGGTTGTGTATGGGGTGTTGGGTGTTGTGGGGTTTGGCAGAAGTGTGTTGGGTGGTGGGTGTTGCAGTGTTTTGGGTGGGGTTTTGCATGGTGTTAGGGGTAGGGTAATTGCGGGGTGTTTGGGAGGGGTGGGGTGTTGCGGAGGCGGTGTGTTTTGGGGATGGGGTGGTGTTTTCGGGTTTTGGGTGGTGGGGTGTTGGGGAGGGGTTTGGTTGTTTGGGGAGGGGTGTGGGGTGTTGCGGTTGTGTTTGGGTGGGGTGTTGGGGATGGGGTGGGGGTGTTGCGGGGTGTTGCGGTGTGTTGGGGAGTGGTTGGGGTGTTGCAGTGTTGGGTATGGGGTGGGGTGTTGCAAAGAAAAACTGTGTGTTGGGTGCCGCTGGGGTTCTTTCGTTGCTTCTTTTTGGGCCCGGGTTGGGGTGGTTCTGTCCCTCCCCCCCTCGGGTTTCTCGTTGTGGCGGTTTTTTTGTGGTGGTGTTTCGTTTCACTTGGTTGGGGTTTATGCTTTGTTTTGTGGCCGGTGTTGTGGGTGTTGTCGGTGTTTTGGTATTGTGGTTTGATTGTTTCTTGTGGTTTGTTGTTGCTGTGTTTTTTTGTGGTTTTTGGCGTTTATTGGGCTTTGTTCCTGGTGGTTTCTTTTTTTTTCTGATGTTGTGGTTGCGGGTTTTTTTGTGCCATTACACACGTTTAAGTTTTTTTGCCTTTTTAGTACTGTGTCTTTTTTTTTTTCTTTCCTTTTTATTTTTGTTCTGGATTTATTTTTTTTGTTTCTTTTTTTTTTTTAATCTGCTTGTTTTTTTAATTTTCGTATTGCGTTGTGATTGGGGAGGGGTGTTCCGGCGGGGTGTGGGGTAGTTTTTAGCTGTGTGTTGAGGGCGGGGGTGGGGGTTGTTTGTTGTTTGGTTTGTTGCTTGTTTTTTGGTTGTTTTGGGGTGTTGCGGTGGTTTTTGGGGGAGCTTGTTGGGAGGAGGTGGGGTGTTGGCGGTGTGTTGGGGAGGTGGTGGGGTGTTGCGGGGTGTTGGGAGGTTTTGGTTGTTTGCGGTGGTGTTGGTGGAGCGTGTTGGAGGGGTGGCGGTGTTTCTGTGGTGTTGGGGAGGGGTGGGTGTTGCTGGGTGTTGGGATGGGGTGGGGGGTGTGTGCGTGTGTTGGTGTATGTGGGTGGGTGTGTTTTCGGTGGTTTTTTTTGATACTGTTGTGGCTTGTCGTCTTTTTTTGTTTTTCTGGATTTTTTGTTTGTTGCGGTGGTGTTTGGGGAGGGGGGTATGTTGTTGCCGGTGGTGTTGGGGAGGGGGTGGGGTGTTGCGGGGTGTTTCGGGTTGGTTGCGGGGTTTTGGGGAGGGGGTGGTTGTTGGCGGGTGTTGGGAGGGGGTGGGGTGTTGCGGGGTGTTGGGGAGGGGGTTGGGGTGTGCGTGTGGTGTTGGGGAGGGGGTGTGGGTTGCAGGGTGGGGTGTTTCGGGAAGGGGTGGGTGTGGCAGGGGTTTGGCGAGGGGGTGTGGGTTGGCGGTTGTTGGGGAGGAGGTGTTGCAGGGTGTTGGGAGTGTGGCTGTTGCGGTGTGGTTGGGTAGGGTTGGGTGTGCGGGGTGTGTTTGGGGAGGGTTGGGTGTTGGGCATGGGGTGTCTGTTGCCGGTTGGGTGTGTTCTCTTGGAGGCGTGGTGGGTGGTGGTGTTGTGTGGTTTGGGGTTTCCGCGGCCTTGCGTGGGTGTTTTGGGGTGTTGGGCAGGGGCGTGGTTGTGGTTGCTGGTGTTTGTGTTGCGGGGGTGTGGGTGTTGGGGATGGGGTGGGGTGGAATGTGCAATAGGGTGGGGTGTTGTAGGGTCTAATTGGTAAGGGTGGGGGTGTTGGGGAGGGGGATATTCTTCATTCCTCCCCTGTATCTGCTTGCACCACTTCTTTGGGAACATTCTACTGTACATTTTGTAATCTTGTTGTGCTGCCTCTTTGTCTTCACAACTATCGCAAAGCAGGTGATAGCTTGTGGTTCGAGAACCGCCTTTTTTGTACTATCCAACAAAATCTAATTATTTGTGAAATTGAATATGGCTATTTGTTCATGAAACTTAGAGTATAATTTACCTTTGATATGAAAAAAAATCATTTTTTTTAGGATGATTTTTATTTTTTAAATGTCAAAATTTGTTTGACATACTTACAGACTGACTTTATTGACATGCAATGCCAACTGATTGTTGGCCCAACTCACATCGGGACCACACTCGGATCTACTAATAACTTGGAGCAAGACCATATTGTGGCCATATTCAACTCATATCACAATTTGCCGTCTGACGCACTTAGCTGTCAAGTGGCTTTCATCCAAATCAACCTCGACCGTAACCGTGCTTAAACCATGCCAGACTCGGAAAATTCGGCAACACAAAAGAGACATCTTCCGCTCTGATTTAACAATCTGCACTTTTCTTCCTCCTCCTCCAGATGTGAGTGTGATTCTCTAGTTATTGATATAATAACATCTTATCCAATGACACTTGATGACACATGCTCCACTCGTAATCGATCTGTAGTTCTGCGTCCTCATGCACCTGGATACACAGATGTTCTTCGTGGTGAGAAGAAGAACGGCATCATCGGCTGGAGCGCATAGGTTTTTCACAGACGGGGCTCACAGTATTCAAAAGAGGCTACAAAGATCAGTGTCTAAATACACATTCTTTCTTTCTAAAGCCCACTACCGAGTATCATAACAACCGGATTAAACTACAATGTGATCAACGAGACCGCTTTTCCGTGTATTCGTAAGTTGACTTCCTCCCAGAGTGGCAACAACCGCTACCACCTGCCTCATGTTGTTTCCAAAAAATCTTGCTGACAGTTTTTTTGCAGAATTTTTCCTCCAAGAAATGGCTAAAGAGGCTGCGTAGGTCTACATGATACTACTACTGGCCTCATGTCCGTTGAACTCACAAGTCATGATTCCAAAAAGCATAAACCTTCCAGCTACTTTCTACAGTGTCTGAAGAAGAGTCTTTGAAATCCATCAAATCAGCATCGATCAAGTCCTGCCCTTAGACCCTTTACCATCTGGTCTCTTTAAACTATGTCTTTGATGATCCCCGCAGTCATCACACTGGATTGAACTCTTCCTTGTCTTCAGGCGTATTTTCCACCAAGCTCTCAAGCATGCATCTGTCATTCCGCTGCTGAAGAAATCTGGCGTGGACAACCAACATCCCCTCTCAAATTCTCGCCCTATCTCTAATCTTCTAACCATTTCTCCGGAAAGGTCATGAAAGAGTAGCAGTGACTCAGTTGCAGACTTACTCATTGATAATGATCTCCATGCTTCGATGCAGTCGGCATATGCATTCACATTACTGAGACCGCTCTGTTACGGGTGCAGAATGACATCTTGACTGCTCTGGACAAACAAAAGAGGCTGTACTTTAAAAGATTTACTGGACTTAGCGCCGCCTTCGACACCAGAGACCACAAACAGCTCCTAACCGCCTCTAAACTGACGGTACTGGGATTACTGGAAAAGCACTAAGTTGGTTCTTCTCGCTTACAATAGATGCCGTACTCAATAAATAATCAGTCAGAGGTGCTTTCGTCAGATCCTGTGGCGGTATATTGTGGAGTCCCTCAGGCCGGTTACTGGAGACCGATTGACTTCATCTCCTTGTTCATTGCCCCACATCAGGATTATCATAACTGCCACGGTATTCATTTGGTGTGTTTACGCGGATGACACCCAGCTCTACTGACCTTTTCCACCCTCGTTGATCGGTGAAGCAGCCTAAAAAGGATGAAACATGTCATTGCAGACATCAGATCCTGGTGAAATCCAAACAAGCTGATATTTAATGACAAGAAGACGGAGATGTTGTGACTTTCGCTGTCATTTTAGTAGATCGGCTGCAGCTCGCTCTCAGCCAACTATGATCATTGGCAAAATTCTGTTATAATCCGTCAGCTGAGCACTGAACCTTGGTGTCATCTTAGACGCATCCCTTAATAAGGATCAATCATGGTAACAGCTTATGCAAAAGCTGCTTGCTCTCAGATCCCGGAAAATGGGGGCAGCTTCGACAGTACCTTGATGAAAAATCTACCATCATATTGGTCCACGCCTTGGTTACATCTAGGCTGATTCCTGCAGCTTTCCTTGCTTATATGGCCTTCCAGAAAGAGAATTGACCGAGGTTCAGCGAGTTCAAAATACAGCTGCCGTCTTGTCCTTAAAATCCGTCCACTAGAACATATCACAACAACATCTCTCTACCAACTCATTGGCTTCCATTAAACAGAAGGCAGTTTTTAAGATTCTACTTCTCACTTATGTATAAGGCCTCCACCGGCATGTCACCCTGCCTATCTCTCTGATCTCATCCAGCTTTATTCACCACCGAGCACCTTGAGATCATCTTCTTGCTCCCAGCTGAAGTAAATCAGTCAACTCACCAACAAAGTTCTATGTGATAGATCGTTTGCTTACGCAGCACACATTTGTGGAATAAACTCCCTAACAGTATCTCCGCTTGTGCGCATCGCAACATTTTCAAGTCAACGTCTGAAGACATTCCTAATTTACACAACATTTTTGGCTCCTGATATGTATCCTGCTTCTGATGCAGTCCAATCACCGCACTGTGATTTTTTTTTCCTTTCTTTTTCTTATTCTCTACCTTCATCCAATCCGGTTTCCTGGATAGTTGTTTTCATCAGTTAGCGTAGGGTTAGAGGCTCTGAACCGGAAAAGATTCAAAGACTTACCGTGTCACTTTGGGTACATACACACCAGATCCTCACAGCTGACGTTTCAGGTGTATCCCCATTATGTTCTTAATATGGGAGGCAACTGGTTGTTTTCTCTTCTATCTGTTGGTCACAATATATAAGTTCTAATTTCTACTTAAATTTAAAGTTATTTTGAATTGTGTATCATTGATGTATATCATTGTTGTTTTTAAAACATTAGAATTTTAATATCTATTTTTGTATGTCGTCGTATCTAATATTTTTATCTTGCTCCATTCTATGTGAAGAGCCTAGAGGCCTCAGCATTAGGCGCTATATCACGACCTGTTTTTTCTTATTATTATGTGGTGGAATTTTATACCAATTTGGTGAAATTTGCTATAATCAACCTCCTGACCTTTAATACATATGATGACCCAACCTAAATGCGAAATAAACCCTACTAAACGTATCTTTAAAGACAATTCGTTTTTGTGTTCCAGGCTTTAATTTGTACCACACAATGATAGTTTTCTGAGGAATTTCCATTTTGACTATTAAGCAATTGCAAAAAAGGGGGCGGGGGGCCTATGACATGTCATTAATGGGGTCCGATTTTTGGGCACCCCTTCTAATTTTGCTTTGTACTCCCCAAGGAATGTCTGTGCCAAGTTTCATCATGCTTTGGTCCAGAGTGCATGATTTTATGGTTATTAACTACACTAATGAAAAGCATAGGGGATATTAGTTGGGTCATTTGGGGCAAATTTCGTGACTTGGAGAACAGAGCATCATTGCTCAGTGGATTTGTCTTCTCTGAAGTTTAAAGAACAAATTTAGCGGGGGTGCCCGCCCCCTCGAGAAACTGTGGGCGGAATCCATGATGGGGAAAAATTAATACAGGGGGGGTCAAAATGAAAAATGCTTGAGTTGCTAAAAAGGATAACAAGGTTCCTCTCTTGTTTACAAGATTAAAAAGGTATAGTTTGTACTACCATCAAGGTATGGGTTACCGAGTTATAATTAACAACATTCGTCACATGTCAACGGTCTCACACAAAGTTCAATCCTTAAATGAAATCTGATTTCTTTAAAATGGTCTCAAAAAATTGTCCCTGGGGTATGGGACAATGAACCTTGTTAACATGAATTATTTTTTTAACACATTGTTTTATATTGTTATTGCTGATCAATACATTTTTCAGGTTAAACCTGTAAAACCAAAACTGAAATTGTGCTCTTAAGAATGATCGAGAACCATCACAACACGGACGACCTATTTGGACCGCCGTCCCTATTTTTTAATCCTTGTACAAGACGGACACACGTTGTTACATTTTACAGCAGCCAAGCATTTTTAATTTTGACCCCTGTATTAATGAATTTTCCCCCTCCTTATTCCCGCCCACACTTTCGCGAGGTCACCCCCGCTAATTTGTCTTATCCTTCATAGAAGACAAATCCATGAGAAATGATGCGCTGTCACTCCACGGTTATGGAATTGCTCCAAATGACCCAACTATATTGCGGAGGTGCGCATGTCCCGTATGTATGGTGTATGTGTGTTTCCAGTTTGGTTAGTTTTTCGTTTTTTTCATCTGCTTGAAAGTTTTAAGTCCGATTTAAACCTATTATGTTTTGGATAATCTTCCGTCCTAATTACTATACACATGGTAGAGACCCAATCAAAATGAGTTTGAGGTCATCACATGTCCAGCAGTAAAACCTGGGTGCCCAATTTTTTCACACACTCTCGACTCCAATCCCTATCCATATATTTGCTATGTAGGCTCTCCTGTAGATTAGGATTGCCCACCCTGGTGATGAGAATTTATCATTATTTATGCACATACAATTTAGAGCTATTTTTCATTTTGGTGGTGGGGGTGTCGTGAAGTTGATTCTTTCTTCGCATTTTTGGGTGGTTTCCAGTTCTTTGTTGTTCACAGTAGGTGAAGTAGAGAACCGTCTTGTGGTCTCTCCCCTGTTAGTAGCTGCATTTTATATTTCATTGAACTAATCTCTACAACACAACACTGTTTTTCCTTTAACATCATTGCTTATTAACCCATATCATGACTAGATCTCAGGCAGGCCGTTTCTAAGGTCTGACTTGACTATAGCAATCATTAATGTGAGGTTTTTTCCAATGCAAAAAGTACCATTGCTGATTTGTGTGTAACAATCCTCCATGCTATGTCCCCGATGTCTGTCAAGGAAACCCACAGAGGAATTGATAATCACAACCGATAATCAAACCCCAGCCCAACTATACAAGGAATGGTCCTTGCCATCGAGAGACCACATCGACAATGTGGAAGTGCTATTAATTTGTGAGAACAGGCACCGAGTAGAAGAACCCAATGTCTGATGACAACAACATCGAAGTCCGCACCATGTGAGCTTAGCTCTGTCATAGTTACAGTCCGGCGACAAACCTCCATCAGTCGACTTCAAGCACCCTCAACACAGCCTTGGGAACTTCCCACCAACCTCACTTCTTCATATGGTTACTGCAACAGCCATAGTACCCATGGGGCTACAATGAAACAAACAAAGAAACGGACAAGCGTCGAAGAATGGATATAGACAGTCAACATCTACTTCTCCTTCACGAACTCTAACTGCTGCCATCATTCATAGCGCACCGTTTGGCGAAGGAGGTTACAACCCTGATCTAGCTATTGGTAGTAAAACCATCTCTAACCTGTGTAGGCAGATTTGTTCTGGATCTGTTCCATTAATCAAACATCGACCAACAGGTATCTCCAAGTCATTCTGCAGTAAGACCAATCAAAGTGGCCCTTTTAAGCGTCACTTTAAATAAGGAAGCAATTTGGCAAGGTATTCACGATGACTCTGGCTCAGAATGGTGAAAGGATTTGCTCCAAAACCCCATAACTATGACCAATTTGCCCAACTATTGAACAAGACTGCCCGTAGATAAAAAGATTCATACCCAGAGGCTGTGGGACGGATATATACCAGGCCTTTCCAAGGAATGTGCTAGAGAATATCAGAGTATATTACATGTTTGCAGCTGAATCCCTTTTTCGACTGAAACAACTGCTAAAGGTGAGGAAGTTTGGGAGCTATCTCCCAGGAGAAGATCAAATCCTGGCATACTTTAATTGAAGCCACGCGATATTACCATAACATCAAAGAAAGCACATGGTCTACCGTCCGAAAACTCCGAGTGGATCCATCCGAACCGCCACAGCAGCCAAAGGTCACAGCCCAACCAAGTGCTTTGCCATCAACGCTTTTTAAATGCATTCAGCCAAGAATCCGAAAGAAGATCAAATAGACCAAAGAGGTTATGTTGTGACCCTGTTTTCAATCGCCCCTTCAACATGGACGATCTTGGAATCTCGGTATTGCTAACTTCAAAACAGGAAAAGCAAGTAGGCCCTTGACAACATCTCACTACAGCTAAAACATCTTGGCCTCCAGTAGCAAAGGAATGGCTTCTTGAGCTCACATTTGCGGCCTTATTCCCCAGTTTTCCCTCAAAGATCTGGAGGAAAGCACATGTTTATGGCACACCCTAAAGCCTGGGAAAGATCCTTCTAATCCCAAGACTACCGACCAAGAGCCCTCCTCACATCCCTATAAGCCTCTTTGACCGTCTCCTCTCATCGTATGGCACCGTGATAGACGAACACCTCATACCAGGTTTCCGGCCAGGCAAATTAGACACACGCCAGTACTTAAACCTAACTCAACACATTTAGGATGGTTTTCGAGAAGGTTATGGTAACCGGAGCTGTTTTCGTCGACCTATCAGCAACGTACGAACATTTTTAATCACAGATGCCTACTCTATAAGATCTTGGAAATTAACCAAGGACACTCGCTTGACTGAGCTTATACGAGATTTGCCTGGCAAACAGGATGTTCCTTTGTTCAGCTAGGAGCGAGACGAAGCCGCTGGCGTAGCTCTGGGGGAAGGCTATACCCCAAGGGAGTGGTTCTTGCACCTCTCCTGTTTCAACTCTATAACCAACGACCAAACCTAGGAGTGCAGGACACCATCGTTTTATTCATGGCAGACGATCTTGGGCATTAGCAGCACAATATCCGACTTTACAGGTTGTTGAAGATAGCCTCTCCAAAGCTTTGGATAACTCACAATCCTTATTCTGAGGAAACCCCCACCACCTACGGGAATCCATCCTAAACACAGGTGTGTGCTTTCCAGCTACGCACCGTGAATCCAAACGTCAGCTAAATTACCCTGGTCTGGAACACCCTGGAGCACTGTGGTAATCTGTCGACCGAGGAGGTACCTTGACCACCTCTCTCTTATACGAACCCACATAGAGAAGACAAGAGTAAGTATGTTCACGGCAATAAAATCTTGAACAAACTAACTGGAACAAGATGGGGTGCTCGCCCACCTACCCGCAGATCGACGGCACTTGCCTGTGCTACTCATTGCAGAGTATGCCTTGCCCTGTAATGGGAAAGATCACCCATGCCAAGAGCTTGATTCATCAATTAAATGCCTCCTGCCGGCTATCACACAGGGACGCCTCCGTCCAACATCAGCGGAAAACTTATACATCCTATCAGAAATTGCTCCGGCGCGAGACGTCCGTCGTAGCGTAGCGAGCATGCAAGAGCGTAGCTGCCGAGTATATAATGTGAAGTACCCTATGTCTGGACATACCTGCTGCCAACCGCCTTAAATCAGAGAGAGTTTCCTTAAGCAAAAGTCCACATCTTGAAACAGTCTCTAAGGATCTGAATATAGTCGCCTTGTGCAAGAAAACTGGGCCATCAACCAAGTAACCTATTGGTATTAACCTGGTTAGCACTCCCCCCCCTGGAGCTGACTCCTCATGGGCTGAATGGCTATGCTCAACAGATTGAGAACCGAACTGGCCGATCTAATGTTTCCTTGAAGAAGTGGGGCCTACCTGAACAGATCAGGACACTCCCTGTGGTTTGTGGAACAGCACCACGACAATGGAACATACTCTTGCCTGCCCACTGCTGAGCAAACAATGCACAAAGAAGGACCTTGTTGCGGAATTCATGAAGCAGCCAGACGTTGTAACTATCTCTGGCTGGATCATATTCGAGATCCACTGTGTTTGGACCCGATAAGAAGACGTGTGATCATGTCATGGTGGTTCCCTTGTTGGCAATTGTTTGTTTAGCCAGCTACTGGAGAAAGAGGAAAACTAAACAAGCACCCACACATATTATTCACAGGACATCTTGCACATTCCAAATAATTATAATAAAGGGGTTTTGGCAGGGTTCATAATGTTATCCTCGGCCGGAAAAACTTTTAAACAATTTGCTCGGCTGCGCCTTGTCGCTTATTTATTTTTTTCCTGATCTTGGACACATTATTCACCCATAACTATGCTTGCAATCATCCTTAGAATCCAACAGAATACCACTTCCTCTTTTTCAGATGATGATGTGTTCCTGACAAGACCTACAAGGTTCCAATTAACATAATGGGAGATTCACCAGTAATTGAAAGACTTCCACTGGAGCATCCTCTACCCCAGGAGATCCAGGCAATGGAAAAGGATGATACTGTATGTAAATTCTGTGGTGTCAGCTACCTCATACATCATGAAGTCAAGAGACTCGAAGAGCAGGTAAGCTGTTGAACAACTTTTTTGCTAAGGGCTTGGGGCTGATATTCGTCTCAGGCTTGAGGTGTAGCATTTGTAGCCTCAGGGAGGTTTTGCAACTGAGAAAGTCTTATAGGTTGTGATAATATACTGTTTTGTCTGTAATAAATGCCCCCCATAAATGCACTCTCAATTTTGTCCCTACCAAGTGTTCTTTAAAATACCAACAGTTAAGCTACACAATGCGAGTAAACACTGATAATTAACAATTGTGATTACAAAATTGGCGACAGATTTTCCAGTCTGAAACTCGCTAGTTTGTGCATAACTCACCCAGTACCCAGAAAGAGTAGCAGGTACCTTCAATAGGTGTAGATTTTTGAAGAAATTACATTTGTTTCACAAAAAATTGTTAAATACACCATTTTAGCAGGTGAGTACATGCTATTTTGTACAGCTGTGGATGCAGCCATTGCTGATGCTGTTGAGCTTGTTCAAACATTGATCCTTTTTGTTTGTGGTGCACCATGGTATCTCAGGTGGCACTGGCTATGGTTTTCAGTGAAAATTATAACTGAACAAATGACTCCTTTTAAAAAGAAAATCATGCTTCAGGGTATTTATTAAATGAAGCCTAGATAGTGGCCATACACAGACTGAATTTAAAAACAAACTTAATTGTGATTTTGCTTGACAAATAAGACTTTTGCTTGATCGCATCATATACTCCCCGCCTAAAAAATCCGAACGAGTTGAAATGGCCATCAACATGCTGAAACTTGCTTTCAAATGAACGCGCCAAGCCAGCTGGATAACTCTCTCAAACTTCCACATCATGCTCGTTATCAATGCATGTATGGACACAGTTCAATAAGCAAACACATTAACGCGAACAACTCTTTGGCATTTATTATTATAATCACCTACATACTTTTAATACCGTAATTTATATCGTTTTCGGATTTTTTAGGCGGGTAGTAATATGTGTAACAACTCTCCTATTTTGTGCCACTAATTGGCTTTGAAGCTTAATCCAATCAGTTTTTACTAACAAGGTTAAGAAGATTGTAGCAGCAGTTAGAGCATTACACGGCATTTGTTGAAAGAAGAAGAAGGTGCTAAAGGAAGCAGTGAAGCAACTAAAACAAACAAGGAGAACCAGAAAGTGATGCGCAAGAGAAAGAAACCGGTAAAACACTTCTTAATTCTGGTCTTTGGTCTACAAATAGTGTTAAAGAACACAAAGACCTGTCCAAAAATACACGTCAATTTTGTGTTTTTTTTAAGTGGGATTTTTTAGCATGCTTCCAATTCAATGTATTGGAATCTTAACCTGAAGTGAATCAACCGAAAATGCAATCTCAAATACATATTATTACTTTGAAAAGATTTATTTTCTGCTGAAGCAAGCACCAGAAAATCCAAGCATGCTTCTCACTCTAGACTGATTAGGACATCAGCAGTTTCAAAACTTAGGTTTAGTTTCTATGTATTTAATCAATAAACCTTTGCATCATTCTTGGTAGGTGTTCTACGAACATCAAGTAAATTAATAGAGCAATTTGTATCTTCAGAAAATCTCTTTGTGCTCCTTTATATCCTAACCATAATTGAACCTTACTATAAGAAAACATTCACAGTGCGTTTCAGAAAATCCACCCTTGAACGATTCCCACATTATAACAAGACTTTTTGTAGTAAGTGTCCATCCTAGCTAATGCATAAAATCATTTTGGGCCTTATTAGATTTCTTTTTGTCTTGAGGGTATTTGATATCCCCTGTACTTGTTACAAACATGCAAAAATCGATTTTTTGTGATATGCCTTTAAGACAGACCAAAGATTTTGAAACTTTGTTTTT
The DNA here is from genome assembly GCA_023653785.1 of Ophioderma brevispina. Lineage (NCBI taxonomy): Eukaryota > Metazoa > Echinodermata > Ophiuroidea > Amphilepidida > Ophiodermatidae > Ophioderma > Ophioderma brevispina. The sequence goes on along the minus strand of JAMKCH010004799.1, from coordinate 108,164 downwards.
AAAGATACTAAGTAAACTGCTGAATTCCACCACGTTTGAGATGAAAAGACGTTGTTTTTTTTTTTCTGTAGTCAAAACCTTATGTGTAGTATAAAAGTACCATAGCAACTGTGTATGGTATTCTTACAAACTTATACTTGTGGTCAATATATATGTAAGACATCATGAGCTTAGCTATTTCATCATAGTGATTAGTATGTGGACAAGTATCATGCTTGTGCAAAAAAAACAAACAGACAACACACACATACAAAACATGTGTTTAGAAATTGAACAGTGGCAGTCCTCAGGAATCTCTGAGTCAGCCATTAAAAGCAAGTAGCCAGTTTTATTAGAACCAGTGATAAGAAACTACATTTTATTTTAAATTTTTCTCCACAGTATTATGCAGATGAAGAAAGAATTACAAGATAAAGATACACTGATAGCGAGTTTAAACCAAGCAGGAACAGTCTGCAAAAAATTAACAAATTCTGAAAGTGATGCAGAAAGTCTAAGGTAATAGACATAAGCAATACAATATTGTCTGTATAGTAATAAACGCTCCCCCTCTAATAACACCCCCTCAATTCGTCAACCAATCGCTAATATGTGAAAAAAGTAATTAGGCTTTTAGGCACGCGTAGACTGTGTATAAATCGCCTCTAATCACCTTGTCTTTGCAGACTTGGCTGTTGTTTTGAACTTTGGCGTAAAAGATTATAACACAAAAAACTTTACCACTATTCACTGAGTAAAATTTTTTTAAATAGCCCATTTTAGTGGTTTTTGTGGTTAAGCTTTGATGCATGAGCACCGAGGGTATACCAGTGGTGTAGGCTATGGTTTGCAATGGAAATATAACTGAACAAACAGACCTATAATAAAAGGCCCCCTTTTTGAAAGTTTTTTTTTAACAATTTAAGTTTTTTATTTTTTTCATTATTACAGAAAATCATGGAACTGTACAAATTCTCTCTCCAAATTCAAACCTTTCACTTTTACCTTGTCATATATTGATGGAAGTATGAAATTATGGCTTTGTTAGTGATGAGATACATGGGGGAAATTTCCAGATTAATCCATACACCCCTATATGAAAAGAATTGTATGATTAGAAATACTTATGATTTTGGTTAGCAGTGAAAAAAACTTATATGGGTAAAAGTGGGAAAAATGGAATTCAGTAAGATGTTTCATGGAAATTGGAACCTCCCTTCCCTGTTTCGAATTGGTGGAATTGTTTTGGTCTGCAGGCCCTTTGTTCTGTATACTCATATTAATTTGGATAATATTTAACATTCCTAATACTCAATTTGAGAATGGTATTTCAGTTTACGAGTCTAAGAGAGAAAAGTGATTATTGATAGTGTAAAAGTAGCAATCTTTTATTGCTGTTTACACTTTAGAAAGCAAAATCATGTTTGGCAAACAAATCCTTCCATCCTTGCAAGCCTTCCGTCCACCAGCAGCCGCCTATAGCTGCACAGCATCGTAACATTCTCCATCAATATGAAGAAATCCGTCCATTATCAATCAAGTGTACTAAACAATACAGTACAGAGGGTCCCCTGTGCTTCCCATAACAAAGGTATGATTGAGGTCATAGTGGAAAAATAACCAGATCATGTGATCTGAAGGTTTCTTTGCTGGATCTGACAAATGATCAGTTAAAAGGTACATTTATTTTGTGAAATTTTGCCTCAAATGTGGGTGTATCCTTAAAGCAGAGACAGACTTGGCATGGGATAAAGACTTTTCCATTGATGGGATGGATTATGCAGAATAAAACTGTATCATCCCTCAATGGAAATCTTTTCCACTAGACTAAAAAGTGGTATGCCCCCTCCATATTTGCAAACAGGGTTATCTGGGGTAAGACTTCTAATTGGAGGGCTCATGCAGTTATGGAAAACCCAAACTGCACATACGTGGATGGAGCAGACATTGTCGTTCTTCATTTCACGGGGGGGGGGGGTATTAATGTTACAAATATTTTTGATCAAAAATATCCCTTTATCCCCCTGGTTGAAAAAGCAGAGGGGGATTATGCTATAGTCAAGGCGTCGGTGGGCGTGGCGCTGGCAGCGCGTCAGGTGGCGTCGCGTCGGCGGGGGGGGGGGCGGGCCGGCGGTCAGCGTTCGGCGGCGTCCAACAACATCTTGTGATGAACACGATAACATGAGACCCATAAGGGTTAAGGTGATGTACTGGTGGGGGGTCGGACTGCCGTGCCTTTCATCTGATTAGATTATAGGCGTGGCATATGCTAATTAGGTACCAATTTGCAATTAATGAGTTAATTTGGGGGCTTTTGTACAAACCAATCTTGTGAATAGCGGCAAAATGAGACCCATAAGGGTTATGGTGATGTAACTTGGGGGTTGGGATCGGACTGCATGCCCTTCATCTGATTAAGATTATGGGCGTGGCATGATGCTAATTAGGTACCTCATTGCATAATAATGAGTTAATTTGGGGTATTTTTACCAAAAAGTGTGAACAAAAACTATCTGAAGATCCATAAGTCCGATTTCGTGTGAAACTTGATGGAGGGGTGGTGAGGGAATCATGTACTCTCGGGCTGATTAGGTTTAAGGGGGGTTTGTCCGGGTAAGGGGGCGTTGTCCGGGTTGAAGGGGGGTTGTCCAGCTTTACGGGGGTTGTTGTTAAGGGGGATTGTGGGTTTAAGGTGGTTTGTCTGGGTTTAAAGGGGGGTGGCAGGGTTTTGGGGCTGTATGGATCTTAAGGGGTGATTGTTGGGGTTAGGTGGGTGCACGAGTTTAAGGGTGGTTGTCCGGTGTAAGGGGGGTTGTCCGGGTTAAGGGGGGTTTGTCGCTTTAAGGGGGTTGTTGGGTTGTTTAAGGGGGATTGTTGGAGTTTTTTAAGAGAGTTGTAGGTTTTAAAGGGGGTAGGGGTTTGTCCGGGTTAAGGGGGTTGTATGGATTTAACGGGGATTGTTGGGGTTTAAGGTGGGTTGTCCGGGTTTAAAGGGGTTGTGGGTTTAAGGGAGGGGGGTTGTCTGGGCTTAAGGGGGCTTAGTTGTGGTTAAGGTGCGGTTGCATGAGTTTACGGGGGGTTGTCCAGGTTAATGGGGTTGTTCGGGTTTAAGGGGGGTTGTCCAGCTTTAAGGGGGTTGTTGGGTTTTTTAAGGGGGAAGTGTTGGGGTTTAAGGGGGGGGTTTCTGGGTTTTTTAAGGGGTGTCCGGGTTAAGGGGGTTGTCTGGACTTAAGGGATTGTGGGGTTTCTGGGGTTGTCGGGTGGTTTAAAGGGGTTGTTCTGGGTTTAAGGGGGGTGTCTGTGCTAAGGGGCTTCTTGTGGTTTAAGGTTGGTTGCACGATTTTAAGGAGGGTTTTCCCGGTTTAAGGGGGGTTCTAAGGGGATTTTAGGGTTGTTAAGGGGTTTTTTTGGGTTTGAGGTGATTTGTGGCACATAATACGCGTAGACATGCTCATACGTGCACACAAAATCACCGCATGTTCGTATGCATTGCGCGGACTTTGCACATGGGTTTCCGGTTTAAGTGGTTGTCTGGGTTTAAGGGGCTTGTTTTGGCTTAAGACAGGTTGGTTGCACGAGTTTAAGGTGGGGTTGGCCTGCCCAGGTGTAGGTGGTTTTTGTGGTTTTAAGGGGATTTTTTTTGGGTTTTTAAGAACGTAAGGCAGGGGGGGTATGTTGCACGGGTTATTTAAAAATTTGAAACCGCTCCCGCCAGGGAGATTTATAGCGGTTCGAGAACGCGACGTGTATTTTTTATCCGAGCAACGGCGCCTTTTAAACTATTTTGTTTTTAAAATATGACTTTTAACGCATGTTGAATAATACCTTTGTTCCCCCCCCTGGTGCCAACCCTGAGCTGTATAATCCTTCAAATGGAGGTCTTTACACTAGTGTAAAAAGTTGGTATGTCCTTATGTGTAAGCAGAGAGTTAGCCTTCTAATCGAGGGATTATGCAGCATGTGGACTAAAGCTGTATAACCAACCTCTCAATGGAAAATCTTTCCACAAGACGAAAAGTGTTATGTCTTTCATGTAAGCAGACAGCATCACGGGTAGAATTTCAATGCGAGAGGACAGGAAGATACGGGTTGTGGAATAAGAAGGTGAGGAGGCAATAGTGAAAAAGGATGCATTTAAGGAAGTGAAAAAAAATGGATATGGAAGAGAATAAAGACAATTTAGAGCGGGTCTGATTTGTCGGATGAGTTTAGGTTGAAGGTGGGTCTGCATCAAGGTTCTGTGCTGTCACCGTTGATATTTGCAATTGCGATTGATGTGGTTACGGAGAGTGCAAAAGAAGGTTTAATGAGCGAGATGCTGTTTGCTGATGATTTGGTTTTAATGTGTGGGAAGAGGGTAAAGCAAATTCAGTGTGGTGTGAGAAATGTAGGAAATGGATCCATGGGAGATGCACAAAGATGAAGAGAATGGCCCCAAGTTTGGCAAAAGATTTGTGTGTGGAAGAAGTGAGAAAAGAGCTAGAGGGATGGTGGAACAGGTGGAAAAGTTGTGTGATGAGGTGGAATCGGTGAAGGAGTTCACATTACCTGGGGAACAGGGTTAGTGGGGGTAGTGGATGCAAGGCGGCTGTGGCAGCTAGAGTAAATAAGGTATAGGTGAATGAAGTTTAGGGAATGTTGAGGATTTCCTTTGAAGATGAAAGGAATGTTTTGTAAGAGTTGTACAAGATTGGTGATGCTGTATAGGAGTGAGACTTGGTGTCTGAGTGAAAATGAGATTGGGAATTCGAGAAGGACAGAGGATGCAATGGTGAGTTGAGTGAGGCGATGTGTGGTGTGAAGTTGATGGATAGGAAGAAGACTGAAGACTTGATGCAGATCAATGGTGGAAACTGTATTTAATCCCTTAGTTGTTCCACTAGACTAAAAAGTGGTATATCCTGAATGTAAGCAGACACAGAGTTGCATGGGGTAAAGATTTATTGAGGGATTATGAAGATTAAAAATGACTAGGCATCGCAATATTTAAGACCCCCCTTAGAAGAAAATGACAACTCCCTTAGCATGGGTCAATAGTAAATAAAACAATTTATTTTGTTTGGGTTTATTTTATGCTCGAGTACTAAAATGGATAAGATTTCTAATAAGAAATAATGCTCTTTGTATTGTAAATGAATGTACCTAACATGACACACTGTGGGTCTCCATCTTTGCTACACTCTGGCTCATAATTTCTTGGACAGTTTAGAACGTACGCCCGCTTCCCCGTCAAAACGGCGCACCATCGTGTTGCACGTAGATGCAGTATGCGTAACGAGCAATGGGCACGTTTGTTATGTCCAAGAAATTATGGCCCAGAGTATAGCTGTGACACATTTGTCTAATATTTTACAAATATTATACAGAAACACTCACACTAAAGGAATCAATAGATGCACTGGAAGAGGAGAACAGACGTGCACAGCACCAGCAACAGATCCTACAACAAGCCGTCCAATCAGCTCAAGATCATTCCAATCAGTTGACAGGGGTACAGGCCCAACTCAGGGAGAAACAAGACCTGTGTAATAAACTCAGAATAGATATAGAAAGTAAGTGGAAGGTGTACTTAATGACTTTTATGGTTAAGTCGTCCAATCAGCTCAAGATCATTCCAATCAGTTGACGGGTACAGGCCCCACTCAGGAGAAACAAGACCTGTGTAATAACCTCAGAATAGGATATGAAAAGTAAGTGGAAGGTGTACTTAATAATGACTGGGGGGTTTATGGTTAAGAGCCGTCCAATCAGCTCAAGATCAATTCCAATCAGTTGACAGGGTGTACAGGCCCAGCTTGGGGAGAACAAGACCTGTTAATAACTCGAATAGATATAGAAAGTAAGTGGAAGGTGTACTTAATGACTTTTATGGTTAAGCCATCCATTCAGCTCAAAATCATTCCAATCAGTTGAACTGGTACAGGCCCAACTCAAGCTAAACAAGACTGTGTAATAAACTCAGAATAGATATAGAAAGTAAGTGGAAGATGTACTTTTATGGTTAAGCCGTCCAATCAGCGCAAAATCATCCAATCAGTTGGACAGTGTACAGGCCCAACTCAGGGAGAAACAAGACCTGTTGTAATAAACTCAGAATAGATATAGAAAGTAAGTGGAAGGTGTACTATAATGGAACTTTTATGTTTTTTTTACTTTCTCATATTGTGACTTTGAGGTACTTTGTAGAAACTAATTATAATAACATATACACATATTAAATGAGTTGCAAGTCCTCAAAGTATTATTGAGGAAGTTCTTTTAAAAAGAGACAAGGACATTTCCAGAAAGAAGCGCCCCCAATTTTTTTTGAACCAGTTTTTTGTGTGCATATTTCCAGTACCTACCAATGCATTTGATCAAACCTGAAGTGAATAAAGCCGAATACGCCGTCTTTATGTAATAAGATGATGGCTCAGTATTTTCTGTCGTGCACGACAGAATATCAAAGTACAGTTTTCTATAGGGACGATTACAATAGCAAGTTCAAAACAAAGTTTGCGGTTTTCTTTTGCACTTGTTTGTCCAGTACACCTTTAAAACGTTCTCGGTAGGTGGTCTACAACCAATCAAGTGCAATTTATGAGAAATTCATATTCTCAAAAAAATCTCCTGACACTCCTGTCACTTTAATATTTAAAATAACTTAATTTGGTTGTATCTGTCGCTGTAGACAATCTTGTATTTTGGTATGCAGTGATCCATAATATGTTGCATCAAATCAACATAATTCCCTTCACTAAGTCAATGCGGAAAATTGATGAAATTTGCTATTAGAGCCAACATTATCAATTTGATACCAACCAAATATTACTGTTCATTAGCATATTGTTCTCATGATATTTAAGTCACAATCAGTCAGTCATTTTCAAATGGGATGTAACAAATTTTGGTAAAAATAATCTAGCAACATATCAACAATTTTTTATTTCCATTTTTAAAAACAGGCATTAAAGCATTTGAAACTGCTATTTGAAGAGTGATGCTTTTAAACAGGGTGTGCTTATGCACTCTGTGATCCCTAACAGTATGGTAAATCTGACTCTGTAACCCTAACCCGCAGTACCTGTATACTAAACTAATGCTAAACCTACACCAAACCCAGGATAGTGTTACTGACTGTGTATAGACATAATAAAAATTCCTTTAAAAAGGAAAGGGCGAGTCAAGGGGAAATATCCATGTAAAAGGTATGGGAAGGGATTAGTAAGACGACATTTTGTGGGAGTTTTTGCAAGTTGACTTATGTGATTTTTGGACACACTTAGCCGAGGCATACGTGAACGTAAATATTTAACAGAGTGAATAGGGGCTTCATATCCCTCTTTTTCATATTTTTAACAGAAAAAAATGGGACCAATCAAAATACAACACCTTATTCGGGAAAACAATCAATGCATTGACCACCCAGACTCACCAGCAGAACTGGAAGAAGCAATTCCGGATATTTTGCATGCCGACGGACGTAAAGCATATTACAGGATTTGGCACACGTACCAACGTGATCACTAACATTTTGTTTTAAATATTATAAAGCCTTTTTAAAAAGAAATCTTAGGAACTCTTCCCCAAAATGTAAAGCTCTTACTTTCAGCAACATTGTCACCCAATGACTTCATATTATTTTCTTAAATTTTACCTTTTTTTCAAAAATGTTCACCCACGCCATTGCACTATTTCAATTCATATACAAACTTAGAAGAACATTCGTTACTTTGTGGCATATTACCTGTAGTTCCACCGTATTTACTCGTAAATATCACATTTTATTAAGAAGTGTGCAATTGCAATCTATCTATACTACTATATGAAATCAAAGATCACACACATAGGTAAAAGGTCACACACGGGGGAAATGCACTAGTACTACTAATAAAAATAAGATCTATCTGTCCTACTAAGAGTTTGATGTTTGGCATGCATGTAGAAACAACAGCCTGAGGTTTATTATCAGGGTTTCAGGGTGACCCAAAAATCAAGTCACAAGTCATCTAGAGGTCAATTTGCGTAAAAATGCCGTATAACCACAAAATTTAGCCAAAAGGACCGCTAACCTGAGCAATGAACAAGTCTGAGGTCAAAGGTCACACACACATGACAAAGGTCGCTTTCAATTTGGCAAGAAAACCAAGTAAACAAGAAAACTGGGTGACTACGTAGTTACATCTATACTTAACTGCAGATCATTTTTGCAACCATAAAACAACTGCCTCACTGTAAATAATTGCAATAAGTAATGCACTTTTCTACCATGTCTAAATGTAATAGTAGAATGTGTGATAGTATGTACGACAAGTTTGTATTTTCAGTCATGATAAATCAACATTACTACGCATTTTTAAGTTTAAGAACCTAATTATTAAAGGTTGCTGATCCAATAAAAATCCGGCCTTCCATGTTTCCTCTTGGCCTCCCTTACATAAAAGCAATTAAATCAATCCAACCGTTTAGATAGTGAAAGATTTTGAAAACGTTTTTTATTCATAACATCAAAATGAAAACATTCTTAAATGGGCATTTCGTGATCCACAGCAAAGTCCCCTTGATTTACCTAAACGAAATAGGGAATTTGATATCATTTGAACCGTTGGCTCAAGTATTACAAAATAAAGCAATATGTCAGCTTACATACCATTTACATGGATATTTCCTCTTGACCCGCCCTTTCCTTTTTAAAGGAATTTTTATATATTATTGATATTATTGATATCGCCCACGACTTGCTGCATGTGGTACCAAACGTTTAAGCATCCATTGATTCAATGCACTCATAACGATTTAAAGACACTGTTAACCAGCAAATGCACTGTAAAATTTCTCAGGAACCTTCGCTAATATTGTCCTGTATTTCTACTCTTTTGAACATCAATATCTTTTTGTAAATGTACGTTCAGGTTTTCGCTGGGCCTAACTTATTGAGTATATATCCATATGCCGTACAATTGCACAACATTTCATAAAACTATCACACATGTAGATCTTAGAGGATATAACGGCACAAATATTTTCTGCAACACTGCTATTTGAAAAGTAGGTCAAAACCCAAGCGAATAGAGCGGGTAGCCCGCAGGCTACCCTCGCCCCAAAACAGACATTTTTGTGTCATCTGCACTAGTGCAGGGAGGCACATGCTAATCCAAATTCTGTATGTCCATCCATGTGTATGTATGTATGTAACTCCAATTGCCACCAAACTCAGGTCATAGATGCACCATAGAGACTTGCATGTCATGGTAGGGTTGAAGGTCACATACTGAGATCAAAGGTCATTAGAGGTCAACTTGTGCAGAGAGTGAAGGAAAGGTGGACTGCGAAAGCAAGCGAATACTAGTGGTTCAAGAACCACCCTGTTCACAAAAATGGTCCACATTTAAAAATATGTGGCTTTAATATATAGCTTAGTCACAGGCATAAAATTAAAGTGTAGATCGGTGCAAAAACTAAGAAATGTGCAAGACTACATAGACCACACCCTTCGTGTAAACATGACTTCCAGGTGAAATTGCAATGTGTTGGGTTGGAATTCTTCTTATCGTATCCAAACACAGTGGTTCTCAAATATGATCCAGTCAGAGGTTTGTACAATGTCTGGCTGCTTCACTGAATTCTGCATGGTCCTTGTCTGTGCATTGTTGCTCCAGCATTGGGCAGATGCATTGTTGCTCCAGCATTGGGCAGATGCATTGTTGCTCCAGCATTGGGCAGATGCATTGTTGCTCCAGGATTGGGCAGACCAAGAGATGTTTCATTGCCTGTGGTGCTGTTCCACAATCACAGGTAGTGTCCTGATCTGCTTCCAGCTAGCCCTACTTCTGCAAGAAAACCTTAGACCGACCAGTTCTGGTTCTCAAACTGTTGAGACATGAGGAGTCAGCTCCAGGTGGAAGATGCTCACCAGGTTCAATACCAATAGATGTTACTAGGTTGATAGCAAGTCTTTCTTGCTACTCTCTTAAGAGGCGACTCTCTTAAACTCCTTAGAGACTGTTTACACAGTTAGTCAGCAGGTCACCCAAGTACTATTGTTCACACTAAAAATTGTTGGGCTTTCACAAATACAATAGGCAAACGACCTTGCCATTGTCCACATTCCCTGCACACGTCTACAGTTCAAATTGATGGAAACCAGGCCCACGTTATAGCATATGAGAATTCAATTTCATGATGCCAGTAAATGTAAGGTTATACATTTTCTGTGGTCTTTGCTTTCTTAAAAGAGATAGAGTAACACATACACAGACTTTTTTGTAGCACATAATTCAATTAATGATTTGGGATGCTTTAAAATTTAGTGGGATTTCTATAACTTCAGAGACCATGCTTTTTCAAAACTTAAATTCATCGCTTTTAATACGTTGTTTTTAACCCCCCAAACACCTTTTCACGTCATATTAAACCAACTTAGATATGTAGTTGACATTCCGTAACAATAATACATGATTTTATAATGAATTCAGGTATTTTGGACCTCAAATCGGAACATTTTCCAGAGCGTTTTCAGTCAGCTATTGAAGTCACAGTGATTGTATTGTCTTCTCGTGTACAAGAAAATAAGCATGTTGGCGTGACCTCCTGATTGACTGTAAAGGGGGTGGACTTAGCTTAAAGGGATTAGCAGCGATATTGCGAGACAATCGAAAAATGTGGAAATGCATTTGTTTTAACTTATAAATCAGGGATAAGTGTTTACAATTCCACATAACTACTTTAATGTAGAAACAAACCACCAAATCGTGAAAAAATGAAGTATTTGAGAAAACTTGTCATACCGCCTCCCGCAAATAGACCTACAGCGATATGACGTCTCAAAATCTACAACAAACGGCTGATTGTTGTTTACACTAGCACAGAATAAACACAGATCAATAATGTTTGTGTTTGAGGTCAAACTGTATTGATCATGGTGCACAATATCACGCTTAAAATCTGGGATATTCACCAAGAAAGGCTTTTTTTTTATCTCAAGTCGGAATTTTGATACGCACGTATAGAAATTAAAGAATCAGATAAAAAGTACTGCATTGTCTTTAAAGGTGCAACGAGAGATTTCACATATCAGGTGTCCCTAAAAATATGAAAATTCTGATTTTTGCCCTGATGTAAAGCTTTCCATCAAAATATCCCTATCTCAAAGGATTAAGCTGAGAAATGTTTCTTTGGTTCAAAATTTTGAAATTTCTAATTTCGTATAGGAGCAAATACGAAATTCAGCCTATGTTTTCTATTGAAATATAAGTAAATTAAAATCAGTTTTTTTTCTCTCTTTTGAGACATTTCTGTAGCCAAATACAGGGTAAGAAAACTATTGAGTGTCTAATCTATATGAAATTACTATTATGACACAATATTTGAGTGCCTCAAAATCTCTCGTTGCACCTTTAATACGCGGATTTCAAGCCAATCACTTGCAGGTTATGTTTGCATATCAATGCCAGTAACCAATATACAAAAATATGAGTTTTGATGATTTTTTCCATGTTTAGAATTAGCAAATCGCTGCTAATCCCTTTAAGAAACTCTGTCTGGATATCAGGCAGTTAGCAACTGGTCTCTGTCTGGACATAGGGTGCTTCACATTAGATACTTGGCAGCTACATTCTTGCATGCTCATTACACTACAACAGATGTCTGGTGGAGTAATTCCTGGTAGAATTGATAAGTTGTCCATTGGTGTTGGGTGAAGACATCCTGTAATAAGCTGGCAGGAGGCATTTAATGCTTGGCATGGGTTGATCTTTCCCATACAGGGAAGCATACTCTGCACATGAGTAGCAAAGGGCAAGTGCTGTTGATCTTATGGTATGTGGGCGAGATGTTAAGATGTTACTCTTCGTCTTCTTGATGTGGGTCTTTTAAGGTAACTCCTAGGTAGACAGGATTATCACAGTGCTCCAGGGGTTTTCCAGACCAGGTTACTTTAAGCTGACGTTTGGCTTTACGGTTGTGTAGATGGAAAGCACACACCTATGTCTTGGATTTGCACGTAGGTGGTTTTCCTCATAATAAGGAGTGAGTTCATCTAAAGCTTTGGAGAGTCTCTCCTCGACAACTGTGAAGTCTGCATCTTGTGCACTAATTCCAAGATCGTCTGCATAGATAAAATTACAGGTTCCTGCACTCCTAGTCCATTATTGAGCCTACGCCATCAGCTCTTCTTCGCTCCTAGCTGAACAAAGCTGAATTTGAAATAAGGGCAGGTGTTCTTCAAGGGGATACCCTTGTTCCTTTCATCTTCATTGTAGTTCTAGACTACTGCCTCCATCAATCCATTCCTCCTGACAAGACCAGGGAACTTGGATTCACCATCAAACCAAGGCAATACAGGAGATTTGAAAATTAGACCATCACAGATCTTGGTTTTTAACCTGACCCTTTTTTCAGATACTACTGATCAGGCCCAAGAACTTTTACTTGCACTAGAAACAGAGGCTGAGAAGGTTGGACTTAAAATCAATGCCAAGAAAACAAATTACATGTCCTTCAACCAAACAACCATTGTACCCTTAATAATAGCATGCTGCAGCCAGTCAATGACTTCAAATACCTGGGTGCTTGGATAGCAAGACATCTATGTACGAAAGGGACAAACATGGCAAGCTGTCAACAAGCTATGTAAGATCTGGAAGTCAGGACTCCCTGGAGAAACAAAGATCAAAGTTTTTCTGACTCTGGTTGAGCCAGTTCTCTATGGTTCTGAGGCATGGACCCTTACGAAACAGCTTGAATGAGACCTAGATGGTTGTCACACTACACTTTTAAGGGCAGTCCTTAATGCAAGTTGGAAACAGAAGATCCCTAAGCAACAGCTCTATGGTGATCTCCCAAAGATATCCACAAAAATCAGAGAAAGAAGACCAAGTGCTGCAGGTCATTTTTATTGTCACCAAGAAGAAGCTGCTAGCACAGGGGTTCTCAATAGGTTGTCCGCGGGCTAAATCCGTCCCGCCAACCATTGATTTTTGGCCCTGGACTTGCTCTAAAATATAAAGGGAAACATAAGAAATTTAGGTGTATTTGGCCCTCAAGTAGGGAACTTTCGAACATGTTCTGCATTCTCTGGCCCTTCTGCTAATATAATTGAGAACCCCTGCGCTAGTAAGTTCATTCTCTGAGTGTGAGCCAAAACATGGTATTTCTGGCACAAGGAATAAAACATCTGCACACCCTTCTGGAGGACACTGGAGTTGAACGTGTGTCTGAGCTGGCAGCCCTTACAGGAGACAAAAGTGACTGGAAATCCTGATGCCAAGCTATTATCCAATCAGCTGTAACTACCTCTCATGATGATGATGGTCAACTGAGGTCAAAATAATGATGAACAAAGAACATCCTGTTTCAAGCAATCCTTGGATGAGCTCAGTGAAGCAGATGTCCTTGGTGAGTTCCAGAATCTTATGGAGTAAGCACCTGTGATTAACAGTGTCATACACTGTTGATAGATCAACGAACACGACTCCGGTTATCAAACCCTTCTCGAAACCTTCCTCAATATGTTGAGTTAGGTTAAGTACTTGACATGTTGTTGATTTGTCTGGCCGGAAACCTGCTTGTTTTGGTATGAGGTCTTCGTCTATCACAGGTGCGATGCGGTTGGGTAGGAGACATTCAAAGAGCTTGTAGGTATGGCTGAGGAGTGATATTGGTCTGTAGATCTTGAGATCGTGCCAAGGCTGTAAGGAGTGCCATTACATGTGCTTTCCTCCAGATCTTTGAGAACCTGTGGGAAATGAGGCAGCAATTGTAGAGCTCAAGAAGCAACTCCTGAAACTTCATTATTACTTGTTTAGTTTTCCAAACTTAAATAGTCTTGGCACAGCTTGCCACTAAACTGATTGACTCACTTTCTAGAAACACCCTTTGTAACCACTATGGCGCTAAGTTCAGTATTCCACTTGAAAAAGGTTGGTAAAGGAATTAAAAATAAAAAAAGAATGAAACCAAAATCTCATTTCCTTTTGTAATTACAACTTTTGAATTTTTTGAATAAAATGGCCATTTTGACCATTGTCCATTTCAATCTTTGCTGACATTTCACTAAATGCACAATGATCACTGTCATTTTTTTATTTTACATGTAAGAAGGTGTACTGAGCCTGATTAATTTTTTAAAAATCATTTGAGTCTTATTTTCACTTTGAGCCATTTTATCAATTTTTTCCCAGACATTGTCAAATATCTCTTGAAAATTAAATTGGCAACAGAAGACAGTACGAACCTCCAGTAAAGACCAAAAGTTGTATTTCAACAAGTTTTTAAAAGAAGTGTATGTAAACGTCTCAATTTCAATCTCCGATGGACTTGGCACAAATTGGAACTAAGCTCTTCATTTTCTATGACTTTTTATGCATTTTCAGTCTCTGCTTTGTTAATATTCTCAACTTGCATTAATATATATATTTTGTTGAAAAATAATACTTGAATTGTTTGGATCTTTAAACTGATTTGTGCATCGTCTTGGCAGATTAAATGATGCACAGTTATATCGTTTGTGTGACAGATTCAACATGCTCACAGCTTTAGTTGATGCTGCTCCTGTTATTATGCACTATTTAATCAACCCTTTCCACCCTGGTAGATTCTGTGTAGGTTATAACACATAAGTCAGTGGCTTTTAAGATGGCCTTTAGAAGCCATCTTAAAAGCCACTTACATAAGACCAGCCTTGTTTGGTCTCATTTGAATGCAATTTTATGCTGATTCCAAATTTGTCATCAAAATTCCTTTTTTTAAATTGAACAAAAAAGACCTCTGAATGACTGTAGTTGCCAGCAGGGCCCACTGAATAATATGCATTTGTGTACAAGCAATATCATAAACAAAATTTCTTAACTTACAAAAGCTTCTGTAAAACTGTCTTTCTTTTTTTAGAATTACAAGGTGATGTTGATAGTGCACTGACTAAAAGCAAAACAAGTGCATCAGAGGCAGCTCAGTACAGGGAGTTATTGAGGTATGTGTTGGTTATGATAGTGAAGGCTTAGTTTTACAGTTAAGCATGAAAGTTAGCATGCAAAAGAAACTGATTTCACCAATAACCTTGGCATTGATTTTCACCACACCAAATTCCACTTTTTCTCAAGTCACTGTGTTCTATAGCTGCTTTTTTCAGAATTGTGTTTTTGGATTATATTAAAGCAATCCATTTTGAGGGATATTTGTGGAACTGAATGTTAGGTGACTTGAATTGGCTGTAATCAAATTATGCAATTGATGTATGCACTTCATAAAATGGACAAATTTTGGTTTTTAAAATCTAAAATATCTAGTCATCAGACCAGGGCCACTGCTTGTAATACACATTAAAGCATATGAAACTTAAAAACATGAGAGTTCCCCTTAATTCATAATGCAAGCCCGAAATGTACCGCAAATCAAACGCATTCCTTTAATCGGAATGAACAGTTTCGTTACGACTTCGCTCTATTTTTCGGTTTGCAGCTCCACATTAGGCAACAGTTCCCTCTAATTTATAGATTCCCTGGGGGGCTGCTTTATACAAATTTGCAATTGCTTAGAAAGTCTGAATCAATTTCATCAAATGCACACTTTTCTTTACACAAATAACACATCTCAAGATATCATAAGACATCACATACAAGCCATCGTAGATAGAGCAGTAACCGACGCAGATGATGACACCTGCAGATGGAATTGAAGAAGAAATCTGCAGATTTACAGGCTGCCCTTCAATGACTGCCAGGCAATTTCACACAAACAGGTACGGGACTGATTAGTTGTTAATAGATCGCATGGTTTGCAGGATGTTCATCTTGAAATTGTTTTAAATGGTGGGGAGGGGACATTTCAGGGACTTGCAGCAGCCCCATAGATATCAAGACCGATGAGGTGACAGAGAGACAACTTTCCAGAAAATCAAATTGGTCCAAAATTGAGGTGTTTATGTTTTAAAGCCAAAAAAGGTCTGAATACTTAGTGTGCTGATTTTAAATTTTAAGAAGTGTTATCTATGAATTAATGAATTAAAATTGTGGTTCCCTGGTCCTCATTCTTAATTGTTATTAGTTGGGGGGGGGGGGGGGGTGGGGGTTTTATTTTGTGTGAAAATTGATCCATTCCAATTTACATATAATTATAACATTAGAAGGTTCTAGAAAACTCAATCATATTTTAAGTTCCAGAAAAGCATTTAGAACATTAAGCCTATTAGGGAACTTGCTAGAATATCCACAAGTGTAGAGAGGTCTCTATTTATAGCGATGATGTAATCTGTAAACTATTAATATGGATTGATAAATCTGTGAGAAGTCCCATTGGCTAGTACTAACATTACCTAGATGTATTATATAGGACACTATTAAAAGCAAAGTTTGTTTTTGATAAAACAGACAACTAACGAACGAACCAAAATAGAACAAAAATATAAATAATTTTATTTTTAAGTGATCTTTTTGTTCTTTGCTATGCGGTTTTTGCTGGAGTCTTTGCTTGAATTTACCTTGAAAAGAAACGTTAATTCGTCCAGAAGTTTACATGACCAGGAGATAGCCACGATTGGCTGATTTTGGTTAATTAAGATAACGACACTTGAGAAGAAATTGTAACTTTGGTTGGCATTATGTGATTACTTTATATCATGTAGGAATTCTGGGATGTTCTTTACCATTTGAATAGCAATCCATGACATTATCCATGCAATTTTCAAGAATAGAATATATAAATTTAAATTGTTAATTTTTCTTTTTTTAAAGAATTTCTTTGTTGTAATATTCTCACTCCTACAACTCATACCGCTTGAACTTGTGGATGTAAGGTGAAAGATTTCTACAACTTAACTTACCATAATTTTGCTGAATTTGTAGTCCACAGACAAAGCCGAATGAAGAAGAAATAGGCGGCAAAGGCCACCAGAACCTGACAGAGACTCAACAAATACTAGATGCCCTCCTCAAGGCACAGGAGGAATTAATGCCCGTCACGGAAGAAATGAGGATAGCCTATAAAGTAGGTCTGGAAAAATGCTAACACAATGCTTACAATAACAGCTAATATTAACCTAGGTCTAAATTTCAGGTGAGCCCCCAGTTGAAATATGTTCGTCACTTCTATAAACCAACTGGAGGTTGAACTTGTTTTACTGGATTCAACCTTGTTTTCAACTGCATATTGATATGCCTCTGACAAAACAAGAATCTTCCTCAGATTGCACCATAGAATTTGTCACACTCCAGAACATTTGCTTTGGGTGATTTTTTGTGTTGCCTGCCTCCCTAAGGCAGGGAATACACATAGGATCACTTTGTCCACTGTTGTCCTGTTTGTTGTTTGTTGTTGTTGTTTTCCTGTTGTTTTTGTTGATGTCCTGTTGTTGATGTGAAAATGGCTTAAGCTATTTGCCTGTAAATTCCGCAAACTTAGATTGATTAACCACCTTGTCCGGGCATATTATGTGCAACATGAGATCCCCTCATTTGCTGATGATGTCAAGGTCCACATATCAGGTCAAAGGTCATGTGAGGTCAAGTTGTAAGATGGGCTGAAAAGGTACGTAAAATTGCCCTTAATTGAAAAGTTGAAGTTCATGGAACCCCGCCCCCCCCCCCCCCCCAACCCCCCCCCCCCAAACTTGAGTCATATAGGTGCAACATTGGATCCCTCATTTATTGATTAGGTCTAAGGTTACATTCAAGGTCAAAGGTCACATGTTCAAAAGGTCCTTTCAACCTCCTCCTCACCTCTGCTATTAGCCAACTATGGAGTGGAAAGGCCCAGGGCCCTGATAACATACCAGCAGAGTTTTCCTGATGCAATTCGTCCCACAATGTCTAGATTGGCTCCAGGATTCTACACAGTTGCCTTACCAACCAGTTCCTTTACCCATGATCTGGAGGAGAGCTACTATAATCGCACTCCCCAAACCAAACAAGCTGTCCGACAACCCTACGACTACCGTCCCCCCCCCCAATATCACTACCGTGTGTCTCCTTCAACTCCTTGAGAGGATGATCCTGGCCCTGCTGGAGCCTGTCGTCGAACCCCACCTGCCTGACGAACAAGCAGATTTCGCGTGGCCTGATCACTGTACCAGATTGTAAAACTCACAAATGATATTGAGAAAAGCTTGGAAAAGCCGAGTAAGGCAGGCGTCATCTGGGCGCCCTTAACAGGCATAGACACCGTGCTGGCTGGCACCCGGCTGACACTCAAGCTCTCCAGCGACCATCCGGCTAGATCACCTTGACAATCATCCTGTAACAGCTTGACCAAACCGTAGCTTTATTCTCTGAGAGGATGATCATGGCCCGGCTGGAGCCGTTGTCGAACCCCACCTGCATGACGAACAAGCAGGATTCGCCGCGGGCCGGAGCACTGATTCACCAGATTGAAAATCACAATGATATGAGAAAAAAGCTTTGAAAAGCCGCCGTTTAAGGCAGGCTATCATCTGGTGGACCTTACTGCAGCATATGACACGTGCGACCAGCGGACTGACACTCAAGTTCTCAGGACCTCCCGGTCGTCACTTGTACAATCCTAGGTAACATGCTTGCAAAATGTTAGCCTTTATTCCAAGCGCAGGATGGGCAGAGTATAGATAGTGCGTCTGCGTCGTCTGAGGAACGAACGGTGTACCACAAGGACCTGTACTGGCCTCATATGCTTATCAACGTGTATATCAGCGATTACCTCAAACAACATCTAGCTAGACCAGTTAGGCTACGCCGACGATCTTGCCCTCCTCCACTCGGACAGCAAATGGAAAGAAGTGGAGAGCACACTTACTACAGACATGGCCCTAACTTGCAGCATATCTCAAAGACCTGGAGACTGAAGCGGAGCCAAAGCAAGACCACCGCATGACTGCCTTCCACCTGTCAACACCAAAGAGCTCATCGCCAGCCTTCAAATAACCTCAATGGAGCGCCTCTGCATGCATACAATCCTACACCAACCCCTACTTGGGGTGGAAGCTTGACCGGCAGTTTACTTAACGGCAGCACCTCGAGTCGTATGTGCCAAGGTATCTTCGAGGAATAACCTCCTGTGCCGACTTCATGGGGATCTTCATGGGGTGCCCGCCCAACAACCCTCGCACCACTGCCTTGGCTTCTGGTCTACAGCCAACTGCTGAATATGATCCCAAGCATGGTTGCAACAGCTCCACACAAAGAAGCTGGACACCGGTTACTCAACGAGACCTAGAGAACAATTACGGGCTGACTCCGCCCCACTCCTATGAATTTCTACCAGTGCTTTAAGGCATTGCCCCTGCAGCACTTCGGAGGGAGCACACTCGCACAAAACTAGTGAATAAGGCCCTGCTGGACAACCAGCACCTGATGCACACCACTGTCAAAGATCACACCAAATCGGTAGACAGAAACTGCGCTCTCGACGACTTCTGCCGGACACGCTGCTAAACTCTTGCCAGTTCCCCATTCAACATTTTACAGACTTGGAATACTGCCCGGCTAGACATTCCAAGACCAGATCAACTCTCTATTGCACCTAAGGACAGAACTACCACCTGGCAGCAATCTCCCACGCAAGGAATGGGTCCGTAAACGGATTCGAACAGGAGTCGGTTCGCTTCAATAGCAAATTGCCAACCGATGGGGGCTGCGGCCATCGCCAGCCTGCCAATGTGTTTCTCCCATCACCACGGCTGCGGATCACATTCTCAATGAGTGCCCTACCTTTCGTCCCCCAGTGGATACAGATATCTCAAACCCAACCAATCAACATTGAGTTGGCTCAAACGTTTACAAAAACCACATTAGCGCTACCTCATAGCAAGAAGAAACGAAGTCGTATGCCCAAGGCAAAGGTCATGTGAAGTCAAGTTGTAAGATAGGATGAACTGAATGAAAATGTAAAAATTTACCCCAAAAAGTGAGTGCAATTGGGAATCCAAACGTGAGTCCCACAATAAGCGTGCAAACAATTAGGGATCCTCTTTGCCGACTGAGGCGGTCAAAGTCACATGCTAGGTCAAAGGTCATGTGAGCTCAATTTGTAAAATTAAGAAGGCGGAAAAGTGTAAAATTGAACCTCAATTGAAAGTTGAAGTTCAATTGGAATCAAACTTGAGTCGTAGGTGCAACATTGGATCCTATTTGTTGATGCAGTCAAAGGTCACACGCCAAGGTCAAAGGTTCAGATGAGGCCTATCAAACCGGATGGCAGGCAACACATGTATTTTTTGAGAGGGGAATCACCATCGAAGGCAACATTTTTTCTGAAGGGGCAAGTGGAGGAAGCAAGGCTATTTCCCCATGCCGTTGATGTTACCATGATTGACAACCTTGAAATATACTTTTTCGCTCTGAGCAAAGTTTATTGATAGCCATATCATTAATGGTATTGTTTTTGTTTGTTGTTTCTCTATGGTTTTTGCTAATAAGTGCGGTGAAAGTGGCTCTGGCAGTTTCAACAAAAAATTTCTTCAATTTGCTATCAAATCATAGTTTAGGACTTTGGAAGAATCAGATACATTTTACACACACAAATATTATATTCGGTACCGCATCCATGGACTTATGCTCGTTGACTACCGACTGTGACAGTTTCTGTCCATTCCCGTAAGCAATTTTCACATTCGTTCATCACCCTTATGTTTGAGAGCTCAGGTTGGGTTTGCCGAATATTGCAGAGCTACAAGCATGGACAGCATATGCCGCGGGCACCCAAGCAACTACTGATGCTAAGACAATGATGTTACAGGACATAAATCAAGAGTCAAGCCTCAGAAGTTGAATCATCTTACACGAGATACAATTTCATGCAACGAATTTAGAAAGATGTGTGCTCTGATTGTTCAAATTTCCGTTCTGAAAAAATGCAATGCATCGTCCCATGCGGTCGGTACCGTATAGTGTCACCATTTTTTGCCATGCCAACAATCCTTAACGTTAATTTTAAATCTGCGCAGCAACAACATATGAATTCGTATTAGCACAACATTCCATGTTAATTTATACCTGATCCCAAATAGTAAACAAAAACAGTAGCACTATTGATGAATGTGCACTGCAGCGTATATGTTGGCATGTATTTCCTTGCATTTTTTCGGCATGTTACACCAACAAATTTGACATAGTTTACTATTGAGCAAAATCGCTACGTGCATAGCACTACTGCCTCTCGATTCCTATAGGAAACTGTAAGTATATGCTACGGGTATTTTGAAGTGCACACAAGTTGGCCCATTGTTCAATTTAGTTAATACCGGCTTCATAAAGGGTACTTGTTCAGCCACTACAAAATTTCATAACCGTAAACATAGGAGCCTAATAAAGCTAAAACTCCGTGATTTTTTAACCTAATTCGAATATCACATACTACTCGTACTCTTCGGTATAAAGCCACACGTCACAGACTGGTAAACAGAAAGGGATGCCGCCGGAATGAACCCACTGTGTTTTCTTGAGTTTAACACATTGATCTAAGGTCCCTGCAATAAAACCACTCCAGAGTGGTTTTATTTTATAATCAATTTCTGTTTACCCAGAAGGGGTGCTTATTTGCTTACAACCATGCAAAATATCAATTTTGACGATTTTGGCAAGTGCTTATTTTTCCAATGTGCCCGTGTCTCTTTAAAAGCATATCCTTGAATTTATTTCACTTTCTTCAGAAGGTTTAGATAACTTCTCATGCAAACAGAATTGAGCATTTCAGGGAAGCTTACAAACAGAAACTTAAGTACAGCTGAAGGTGGTCGGCCTCAACCGGTAGGACCTAGCTTGAGTTTAAGCTTAAAAGAACATTTTGTGTGATCCATAGCCTCAACCAACATTTAAAAATTTGAGATGTTTATAATCAAATGACTTAAAGTGCAACAAGAGGTTTTGAGGCCACCCAAATAATGTGTCCATAATAGTAATTTTCCTATAGACTAGACACTCAATAGCAATATCTTACCGTTGTATTTGGCTACACAAATGCCTTAAAAGAGAGAAAAAAAGTGATGTTGATTTGCTTTTATTCATAATAAACATGGCTGAATTTTGGTGGTTTTGCTCCATACAATTAGAAATTTCACATTTTTTTATACCAAAGAAACATTTTTCAGCTTAATCCTTTCAGATGTGATATTTTTTTTATGGAAAGCTTTTACATCAGGTGAAAATTCAG
Source organism: Ophioderma brevispina (assembly GCA_023653785.1). Lineage (NCBI taxonomy): Eukaryota > Metazoa > Echinodermata > Ophiuroidea > Amphilepidida > Ophiodermatidae > Ophioderma > Ophioderma brevispina. Next base: position 86,093 of record JAMKCH010004799.1, on the reverse strand, counting down.
TACTTTCGATTTTTTTAGGGACACCTGACATGTAAATCTCCTCATTGCTCCGAACCTTTAATTACTAACTTTGTACTTTCTGTGTTTCCAGTGTTATTTGAAACTCTTGTCATTAGACCTATTCTAAGTCCAATATTGGCTTGTTTTTTCCAATGGACCTCTTTTCTAATCCATTATATCAGCTTTTATTAGCGGCCGTTGCACATGGTGCCATTCATACCTCGTTGTGGTTTTGTGTTTTCTAACTAGTAACTATACAGTTAACCACAGAGCCAATATTTTAGAGGTTCAATATTGGACTACTAATTTGTTCTAGTGCAGATTTTGTTACTAATGTGAGGGTCTTACTAATTGATATTTGGGGGTGAAGTTATTCATGAAACTGTTATGTGGCTTGTAAGGTTGGTTGATTTATGCACTTGATATATACTAGAATGGATATTAGTAAATCCTTACTTAAGAATTCATATCTAATGAATAAATGGAATATTTGCACTCATTAGTTTCTTACTCATTTGAATAATTTCTTCTTCCAGACTATGCTGACTCATTTAGACAAATGTACTTGATAATACTATCACGGACCACTCAAGCTGATGGTTAGATGACGCCCATCCATAAATCTTTTTCCTCACAAAGAGACCCGATATACCGCTACTTATTTATCAGCCCTGCCAATACCGGACTCGAACCCGGACTCCTTGGTCTGAAGTCTAGCGTGCAGTGATAGAGGCTAAAGAGGATTTCTCTGTTGATCTATTGACACTTACCTGCGATACCTTTGTGACATTACTCATCACAAGGGCCACTCCCATGCCTGAAATTAAACTCCTCAGAGTTCGACTGGAGTTAAGAAACCCAAGGAGACACCGATGCCACCAATTGTTAACAAACCACTCCTGGCCAATTATAGATTGGATAACCCATCCATAATCTACTATTTCATCTTTCCAAGAAGCTTATAAGTATAAGATTTACACAAGTATATAATTCAAGACTAGCTTCTCACACAAGCCCCCAATTTGGAAGTTTAATCACTGTTACTTTTTGACTTATGGAACCCCAAAGTATGGTCCGAGTGGTGTTGGCAATTTTTGACCCCTGTAATTTTAAATTGGGGCAAGGGGATTTTTTCTGATCACATATTTGCAATCTGCCGCAAAAGGTTATCCATAATGCCAAATTTGAAGGATCTGAAGGGGTGTCGTCTTTAAACCTAGTGGCCTCTGAATATTGAATTTTCAACACCCAGTAACATGTTTTGAGGTGACCCCCCCCCCCCCCCTCAAATTTAAAATTGCTGTAGCGTGAAAAACGAAAAAAGAAGATAAAGCTCAAATTTTCAGGATTTTAGTTTCTCATGAATATCTTTCAATACAACAAAAAGAAGAAATCCATGATTGATGGTGTACTTCGATTTTTATTTTTCGCTGGAATGACCCCAATTAGGGTGCAGCTGACTCGCTTTCATTGCAATCTCTAATTCTAAAATAATAATATTAAATTGTGTGTCATGAAGTGGGAATAACCCACAACGCTAGATTACAAGATGAGCACCTATAGACAAACACCATACAAGTCAACTTTGCAGAGAACGTTTTTGTTATACTTAAAAAGAGACACAAGGACATTTTCTCGAAAAAGTGTCCCCAATTTTTTTTTTCGAACCATGATTTTTTGCATATTTGGAATGCTTACTAACGTAAGTTTACTGCATGATCAACACTTTGAAAGTGAAAATATTGCCATTGTTATGTAATAAGATCATTAGGATGATGATATTCATTTTCTGGTAGTGGCATGAACAAAAAAAATCAAAGCATTTTGTACGGGGATGATTGCAATAGTAGGCAAGTTGAAACATAGTTTTGGTTTTCTCTTTTTCCTTGTTTGTCCAATAAACTTCAATGTTCTTGGTGGTATGTGTTCTAGAACTGATCACGTGCAAATTGAGGGAAATTTGTATCCTCAAAAAAAATCTCCTTCTGTCCCTTAAATACATGAATGGAATTAATCTCACATGCTCATAATCACCTGATTTGCAGGTTTTACCTGTACAGTCCCTATGCCACTTGTGAAATGGTCTCTTTAAACTTGGTGGGATGTATATGATAAGTACTGGTGCTGCATAGTTTTCTTGGTTCAAATTTTAATAATCAACTCTATTTTGCAATCTTCAAACTTTGTGGGTAATAATTCTTGATAAGTGTTGTCCCCCTGGCTTAAAAACCATGGGGATATTGTGATTCTGACATGCCTTCTGTAGTGTGTGTGTATGTGTGTTCCCATGTTTGGTGAGGTAGTGTTTGTGGAGATGTCTGTGGTTGTTCCATTTGGGATTAGGTGTAACTTGGTTAGGTTACTGTTTAGGTTGACTAAAATGGTGGACGTGTACCAGATCCCATGTCCTAATCTGAACAAAACTTGGTATTGGTATGTAGATCAAGTGGTGGATGCAAATAATACCCATCCACTCATCATCTGTGCATATTAATGAGCCCTTTGCATATTTGCTCTGATTGGCTCATTACTAAAGGTAAACTTCTACCATATCCCGTGTTTCAATTATAATGAAACTTGGTGTGTGGGTATGGTGGCATGCGGTGATACTCATGCACAGTTTATCAATATGTTCACATGTCAATGGCTTCATTTTTGCATATTTTGCAGTGCTCCCCACCAGGGGGGATCCAAATCAGTATTTATTTTATTTAATGTTATACTTTGGGTTAAGTGTTATGCATATTAATGAGTGTGCATTGGCATAATTAAACCAATTTCTCATTCTGAACAAATGTTAAATTATGTCCCCTTCAAATTTGTGACGGGTTTCATTATGTGTATAATAATTATTTGTTGGGCGTTTCATCACACGCACTGTAAGTGTTTGCAGTATTGGTGGATATTTGTGCCTCCCATACCATTGAGTTCACTGACTGAAACCAAATCAATATCAACTTGTAGATTACATTGATGTTGTCATTTTCGTGTCATTTTCTTGTGATCAGATGGATGATACACCTACAGAAGGAGGGAGAGGGAGGTCGAGACATGGTCAAGAAATTCAACCATTTAGAGGACAAGATGAGAAATGCTTTTAAATGGTATGTGCTGCTAATTCTTAGTTATGCCATCTCATTTGGCACGGTTGCTTTTAAAAAATACTCTCACTGTGCTATTGTAGAAATATGTTGCCATCACACCATATTAATTTTTTAATTATCTATTTTTTTAAATTTAGAGAACAAGCCTTCAGATGTATGCCCAAAGTATTTAACCCCCTGGGCACCTACCTGGACCTATCTATCAGCTTCTTAAGCACTATTTTGATTGGTTACCTGGAAGGTTGATATCAATGTAATGAGCCAAATCAGAACTACTGTAAGAATAGTGTAGGTGTTAACACAGATATATAGAAGCACTGTTTTTGAATGGTTACTCAGAGGGTTGTCTCATTGTGGTCCTGTAATTCTTATTATCGTGTCACAAAACAATGTGGGGGGGGGGGGTGGGGGGGGGGGGTGGGGAGGTTTCTCAAATATGATCCCGCCAGAGATGGGTACAACATCTGGCTGCTTCACTGAATTCGCAAGGTCCTTGTTTGTGCATTTTTGATCCAGCAGTGGGCGACCAAGAGATGTTCCATTGTCTGTGGTTGCTGTTCCACAACCACAGGTAGGTCCTGACTGCTTCCAGGTCGCCCCACCTCTGCAAGGAAATCTCAGATCGGCCAATTCCTGGTCTAAATCTGTTGATGGCATCGCCATTCAGCCCATGAGGAGTCAGTCCAGGTGGGAGCTGCTCGCCAGTTCCATACCAATAGATGTTACTGGTTGATGGCAAGTCTTTCTTTCAACAAGGCGACTCTCTTGACCTCCTTGAGACTGTTTCAAGAGGTTGGACTGTACTTAAGAAACTCTCTCTGGATGAAGGCGGTTGGCAGAGGTATCTGTCCAGACACAGGGTGCTCCCCATCAGACACCTGGCACAAACGCTCCCGATGCTCGCTCTACGCACAACGGATGTCTGGTGAGCCAATTCCTGCCAGATGTATAAGTTTCGTTGGTTTGGACGGAGGCATCCTGTGTAAGCCGGCAGGAGGCGTTTAACGCTGAATCAACGCTTGTTGCATTGGGTTGATCTTTCCCATACAGGGCAGCATACTCTGCACTATAGAAAGGGCAAGTGACGTCGATCTTAAGGTATGTGCGTGAGTGTGTTGAAGTGTATACGTGAATATACTTCACTACTCGTCCTCTCGATGGGGTCTCACGAGAGAGAGCGCGGTCAAGGTAACTCCCAGGTAAACAGGGCCACACAGAACCCAGGGCTCCAGACCAGGCAACTCCAAGCTGACGCCTGGCCCCATGGCTTGCGAAGACGGAAAGGCACCACACCTGTGTCCAAGACGGACCCGCACGCAGGTGGCTTTCCTCACAATAAGGATCGAGTCCCTCCAAAGCCCTGGAGAGTCTCTCTTCAACCACTGTGAAGTTTGCATCCTGTCGCCAACCCACCCCTGAGCCCACGCCACTCAGCCCCTCCTCGCTCCCAGCTTAACAAGAACATCCTGTTTGCCAGCAATCCTCGGATAAGCTCGAGTCAAGCGGATTTCCCTTGTTAATTTCCATAAATCTTATGGAGTAGGCTTGTGATTAACGTGTCATACGCTGCTGATCGGTCGACGAACACAGCTCCGTTTACCATACGGTTTGAAGTTAGTTGGATTAGCTAGCTTGTTATTGATTTCCTGCCGGAAACTGCTTGTTCTGGTATGAGGTGTTCGTCTATCACCGGTGCGATATGATTGAGTTGGTGCGACGTTCAAAGAGCTTGTAGGTATGGTTGAGGAGTGAATTGTTCTGTAGCTCTTGGGATTTGGATTGACTTCCCAGTCTTTATGATGCCATAACCTGTGCTTTCCTCCAGATCTTTGGGAACCTGTGGAAATAAGGCAGCATTGTAGAGCTCAAGAAGCCATTCCTTTGCTACTGGCGGAGATTTTTTAGCTGCTCAGTTGAGATGTTTTCAAGGCCTACTGCTTTTTTCCTGGTTGAAGTTTAGCAATACCGGATTCCAATTCGTCCAATTTTGTTGAAGGGGGAGTGAAACCAGGGTCGCCGCTCTAGACCTCTTTATGTCTAGTTTGCGGATCTTCTTGGCCTTCTTGCTGCACTTGCCATTTAAAGCAGTTGGGGGCAACTTGTTTGGGTGTGACATTTGGCTGCGTGTGGAGGTTCTGTTGGATCCCCTTCGAGCTTTCGGATGTAAGACCATGCTTTCTTGCGTTATGGGTCAGATCGTTGGATTCACTTACAGTTCAAATTTGCCCCCCAAGTTTTTGATCTTTTCCTGGTAGATCCTCTCCGAAACTTCCTCACCTTTAGCAGTTGTTTCAGCGAAAAAGGATGCAGCTTCAAACATGGTGATATGCTCTGATATTCTCTTGCACATTCCTTGTAAAGGCCTGGTATGTATTCCTTCCTACAGCCTCTGGGTATGAATCTCCGGCAGTCCTTTCTCCACTAGTTGGGCAAATTTTGCATAGTTTATGGAGTTTTGGAGCAATCCTCTGCACGTTCTGATCCAGGTGCATCAGTGAATCCTTGCCAGTCTCTTTCTTTATAGTTAAAACGACGCTTAAAAGGCACTTTGTTGTCTTACTGCATCGTGAATTGGATACCGATGGTCGATGTGATTAGTGGAACATTATCCAGAACAATCTTGCTACACAGGTTAGAGATATTTTACTAACAATAGCTATATCAGGGTTGTAACCTCTCTTCCAACGGCGCTATGAATGATGGTGGCATCTTAGAGTCGTGAAGGAGATGTTGACTGTCTATCCATTCTTGGAAGCTTGTCCAATCTTTGTTAGTTTCATTGTAGCCCCATTGGGTACTATGGCTGGTGAAATCGCCAATGTAGAATGAGGTTTGGTGGAATCCCAAGGCTGAGTGAGGGGTGCTGAAGTCTACTTTCCTGTAATGAGCCATTAGACGATTGTATGTATCATAAGTGGTAGTGCCGTGTGGGTTAATGGCAGTTGCACATTACTCTTTTTGTAACGAGTGTGATAGGCAAGGTACTGTTATGATCTCTGTACATGGGACTGACTGCTTAACGTCCTAGATTATTATATGGCCATGTGTCTTGAATTGGGGCCTGCTCTAGGATGGGAGCTGTTTCATATTTTAGAGAAATCTGACATGTTTGTAATGATTAGAGTACGTAAATGTGAATTGAATACTTCGCAAGTAAGCACTCATTTTGAAAGCCCATTTAGTTCTTTTAATTGATACTAAAATTATCTTGATCATACTTCATTAATTAAAATTGACTAATTAAGTAAACAAATGTGTAGGGTGGAGCAATTGGGACCCGGAGATTGGGAACAGTACCACATAAAGTCTATGGGAGATATGAAGCTTCGGCTCTTATTGTTGTTCTTTGCTTAACAATCATTTACTTATTTGAATTATATTCAATTACACTAATAACTGCCCTTTAATTTCAGACCATAGGAATTGTTGTGGACTGTAATTAAAGAAATTATAATCAAATAATTAATAATTAACAATTTTGGATTGAGTATACAGTGGGACACAATAAACCTACAATATGAGAAAACAATCTTTAATTCATCCCCTATGGTTCTTCATACCATTCAAAACGACAACTTAAATAATGAAATACACTTCAATTCAATGCCTAATTAACATAGATCTAACATTTTAATTAAGCTTCATTGATTTAGTTATGACAAGGGGTGAATGAGGGGGTAGAAGGAAGAGAGTGGGAAGGGGGAGGGGGGGAGATGGGTGAGAGGGAGGGGCGAACGGGGAGGGTAGGAAGTGAGAGAGGCGGTTAGTTGCCAGGGGGGGTTGGGAGAGGTTCGTTTATTCAGATTAAAGAAAAAAATTAGTCTGTTTTGCCTCAGTAACTACACTTTTTGACTCTTCCTTTTTTTTAATTATATCTTTTCTAAATCATTTTTAAATATTCATTAATAATTACCAAGTGAATGTTTTGGTAATCACAGTATTAGATTAAGATCGGAATATCAAGGGAAGAACTAGAGTGGAGGAATGAGGACAGGCTGCTATATCGAAACATGAGACCATTTAAGCCTACCATACTTCCAAACTAGTTATTTTGAGGCGTATGATTATCAGAAAATAAATTCAATCATGAAATGTTTACTTTTTAAAGAGTGGTTAGATTATACTTGGTGTTATTCCTTTAATCCATATACTTGTTGTGAAATGCTAATGTGAGCTGCCAATTTGAGCATGCGACCTGTAAATTCATAACTTGCATACAGTAAAACAATTTTTCACAAGGGTGATAACCTATTCAGCCTTACATTTAATGAGTGTTATTGGATTTACTTTGCAAATACTTGATTGTGCTTCATCAGAGGCTACTTGCAAGAAGTAGTCAGGTAGAACCTTCCTGTGACCGTAAAGTGAGTATGGAACACATTTTTTTGCTGAAATGATAGATTAGGTTGTGTAGAATAAGAATCTGGCCGGTGCCACCTGGGCCATCCTTGAGCATTTTGAGAAATCCAAGATGGCGTCGCCATATATGACAATTATCTATTCAACCCTGCATTATCAAATTATGGAGTTACTAAATATTCTATAGGACCAGAAACATTTGTATGGCACTTGTACATTAGTCACTTTAACAAGTTCAAAATGGAGCCAAATGCATAATTTTCAATATGCCATATAACAGCCAATACCTGCGATAAAATAGACGAGAAGTACTTAGTTTATGTTCTATACACCTTAAATATATTTCGATACTTTTAAAGTTGTAACATACCGTCAATCAATATGGCTGCCAACTCGGAACATCTTTCAAAAATACTTGGCACAAATGTATAAGTATTACAGCCTTCGAATCGAATTCAATGTGTCTATGACATGTACCTTTGATCCAACCATGTACAACATACATTTCAATTTGTTTTAAATGCGCCAAAATCGAATAAAACTAATATAGTGCAAGTTGTCAAAAATACATAGGATTCAGTTTTTCACATATATTGCACTCAATTTATAATTGGACATATTTTTATTTATCCGGATTACCTGGTTTCACTTGGTTATGATCATATGTACATTTTTAATTTTTTCATGACACAATAATTTATCTTGAAGGTATATTTAGACATTTTGTGTCAAGTATTTTTTTGAAGATCTTCACGTTTTTGGCTGCCATATTGATTGACGTCATGTTTAGAGCTTGGAGTTACCGTTTAATTTCATATCCGTTTACACGGTCTGTACTTCTGTTCGGATTTAAACTTCAAACGATCATAACAAGTTAACGACAGCCGAATTTGGCGCTTCCACGCAAATGCAATTCTGCACCATAAATCGTTCTTAATCAGGTTACCCGGCTTTGCATTAATCTTAAGTATCATCTTGAACGCATGAAATGTTGTTTTTGTACTTACCTATGTTTTATGTTTTTTAATCCAAATAAAGGCAGTTGAATATCCCCAAGATCCCAAACGACGAATCACTGCGGAAGCTGACTATTAGCTCCGGCCGCTGGCCATTTTACCTTTTTTTTGTAGAGCCTCTGTAATTGGAGCACCGCATAATTGGGGCCGTGTTTATGCGGTGAAATATCCAAAGTCAACCCACTCACGCACAAGAACGTGGTAAACGGGGATTTTTTTTCTGTTTCGCTAAAGTCGGAAACCATTTCTGAATAAGATTGCACAAAAAAGAGGAAACACTAACCAGGGTAGGCCCCTCCCGCCCTCACTGTTCCCTTTCCTTTTCACTGACGTCGGGGTAATTTTGGTGAAAATTTGACTGCAGCAATTAAATAAATACTGAAAAAAATTTAGTAGGGTTTGCTGCGTGTAAACGTGTAGTGAATTTTCTAAACGTTTAGTGACACTTCGTTTCGTGTAAACGTTTAAACGTCCCAGCACTAGTCATGTTACAACTTAAAAGTATCATAATACATTTGTGTCTAACAATATAATCTAAGTCCTTCATGTTTATTTTTATCGCAGGTAATTTGCTGTTTTAAAAGGGCCTATTTTTTAAAATTATTAGATTTGCTTCCATTTTGAATTTGGAGTATGACTCAATGTTACAAGTCATGCATTTGTTCATTGGGTCCTATAATAATCTAGTACTCCATAGTTTGATAATATTGGGTTAAATAAGATCATTTATGGTGATTCCATCTTGGATTTCTCAAACTTCTCAGGATGCCCGGTGGCACCCGGCAGATCTTATTCTACACACCCTATTATCTATCATTTCAGCAGAAAATTGTGTCCATACTCCATTGACGTCAGGCTATACGTTGGACCATGGCTACATGACAAGTCCTTAAGCAGTCTTTAGGACTTAATGCAATATGATAATTTGTGATGCCAATTTTGTTACCCATTGCTTCCCAAAGTTTATAAAAATAGTTTACTTGGGGATCACTGTCAAACTAACTACATTATGGTTCAGAGGGGCAAAGATCACTCTAGTTTACATAACTATGATGTATTTTGGATAGGTGCTTTGGGTGGTGTTGAAGAGAACCATTTTGTCTCTTTTCAGTGAGTATTCTTATCAATACCTGCTTAAGAACCTAGCCTACTGCAATTTTTGATAGTATATGTGGGACAAAAATGGGACAATTCCCTTTCAGAAAATGGTGACTTTCTCATAGCTAGCATGTATAGTTTGGAAGTTATAAGGTTTAAGCTCAAAAATGATGTGTGATACTTGAAATTTGCAGACGAAAAGCAAACAGGCCCCACTTCAGAAGAATGGCCATATATAACCTGATGTATGTAATGTATACAATATATACGGACAAAATGCATCTTGTGGTCTAGGTCTATGTGTATGTATGTGTGATGTATTTTGTCTTCAAATTTGGTATAAAAAAATTGAATAAATTTAAAAGGGGATGATTTAAGTGTAATAAAGTTTTATCTTGATCGAATGGCCTTCACCACAAAAACCCACTTCTGTAAAGTTTTGTGCCAATGTTCAAACTCATTTTGATGTGAGAGACCCGGGGGGGGGGCAGCTCAACTTTTTTGTTTTCTTCAGGTAGGGATGGCGGCCACGATTTTCGAACTTGGGGGCTTGTGAACGGATTTTTGTCTCCAAAAGTAGTAAACAGGGCTAATCGGGAAAAAACTGCCATTTTGTGGGGTCGAACTTTTCTCAACGGGTTTTATGTCCCGAACCCATACTCTTCAGGAACCTTTTAATTTCCAGGTTTTTTCCAGTGGTTCTGCCACCTTTAAGCTATACACTTCGATTTTAGCTGAATCACCACCCATGATGTGGTCTCAAATGCCAAGATGGAGGCCAAAATCCAAAATTAGAACTATACTGATCTTAGATTTCCCTTTTAAACATTTTCTGCTGGATATGTTATTATGAACCGATATATGGTGTGAGCTACGGGGCACCTAAGATTTAGTCTAAAATCCACGATGGCCGCCAAAATGGCCACCAAAATACACCTAATTAGGAGTATAGTGTGCTGGAGCTTTTCATTGCAAAGATTTGACAGTAGTGCCCTCATTCTAAACGTATATCCTTCAAATTCAGCAGAAAAACCACCATAATTTGGCTCAAATCCAAGATGCGGCCCCCCCCCCCCCCCCCCCCCCCAAATCCAAAATGCCGCAAAAAAGTACCTTAATTAGATAATCTAGTTATGTGAGGTTGATCACTTGAGGTCATTAAAGGGGTTCTCCTATACCTATAACCTTCAAATACAGCTGAAACGACACCCAGTATATGTCTCGAATCCAAGAAAGATCATGGCCTAAATCAAATTGTCCGCCAAAATTACCATAATTTGATTATAAGAGTATTTGGAAGTTGTCCATTTTTGCAGTTGCTTGTCATTTGAACCTAATCCTACAGTGAGAGCCCCAGCACAACATTGAATTGAAACTAAGTCCAAAATCGTGATCACTAATCAAAAGGGAGGTTCAAAGTCTTCATTGAATTCCTCCGATTCATTTGCTAGCAAAAGTAACCTTTTTTGTAACATGGGGGTTTACTTGGTACCAGAAGCGATTTTGTATTAAAGTACTAAGAAAATAATGTCAAGGTTAATTCATTGTGTTAGAACGTACTCCAACGGGGTAATAAAATGGAAACACACAACTCAAGCCCATATAAAGTTTATGCACTGACTCTTGCAATCGTGTCCACTGTGAATCGCTGGAACGATGAAATAGACTTATTAATGCTGGCAGAAGATTTACACCACTGAGCTTCAAGAGGAATGTGTTGAAAACCAGTACTCATCCGTAACCCTTATGCCTTCGCTGAATTTGAAGGTTCATTTTAATGTGTGTTTAGAAGTGTGTTCAGTAGTGCTCTCATCCCAAACTTATATCCTTGTCCCTCAAAGTCAGCTGATGAAACACCGCCCATAAACTGGTCTCAAATCCAAGATGGACGGCCCAACCCAAATCCAAATGTCCGCCCCAAAAGTTACATAATTAGATATCTAGGTATTGTTAAGTTATCACTTTAAGGTTCATTTTTAGTGGTATATCACCCGCTACAAAACTTTCAACATTCAATGAAACACTGATAATAGAGAGTATGTTGAAGTTTGGCCAAGTTTGCTTTGTCACTAAAGAATCTACACTGTACAGTTAGCTTGCGATCAACACAAACATTTGAATTTGAACTAAAGTCCAAAATGGTTGCAAAATCCAAAATGGACTTCAAAGGACTCAAATTGAATTACCTTCAGATCTATTTGCGCAAAAATTAACTTTTTGGTCTGTTTGTAACATGGGGTTTTACTTGGTACAGAGGAAGATTGTATTAAAAAGTACTAATTATGCTAATTTTGCAATTAAAAAAATACCAAGAAATCGTGTCAAGTTAATTTAATGTGAGGAAGAGGTGGGGGAGGGGAGGACGAGGAGGGGAGAAGTGTGGGGGTTTGGGAGTCGAGTGTATGTAAAAACGTAAGTTTTAAATCCGGTTTGGCCAGCAAAAACGGGGGTGGCCCAGATTTTGCCTACACTCGTAAGCAATCGCCTTTCTCCCTCCTTCCACTTCACCCGATTCAAATGCATCCTAGCAATCTTCTAGATCGGATTATAAACTGATGGACACCTTTATGATCAGAAGAAACTAATGAAATGCATTCACAATTTCGACGACACTTGTGATTATATATTAATACATTATTACAGTTATATACTTTAAAAGAAAATCACAAGATCTGAATCATGATCACCATAGTCGTCCCATTTGCACAATATATACCAGTATGTGAGACATAGGAGTTTGGGAAGGAGACCGCAAGAAGATTGCGTCTTTAATTGTGTCCCAGAGAAGAATGTTGAGAATATCTAGGCTGAACATTAGACCAATAAATTTGAGCAAATTGATACCCAGATAGACTGTATGATAGATGCCCCGGATCGGCTTCAGATTCAGCTGAAATACTTCGCCATATCAGTCAAAGAGAAGAAGACAAACCTAGAAAAAACCATATTCCAAGGGAGAAAGAAGCTAGAGGGTTATGGGATATAGAGGGATGGTTTCAACACTTAGATTGAAGATCGTGGTGTGTACATCTTCTGCCAGCATAGAGAAGTTATTTCTGCCAGGAATTCCCCAACAGGAACCGGGACACTGATTGCAATATCAGTGCCCATAAAACTTTATACGGGCTTGAATTGGTGTTGTCCATTTGTTATCCGTTTTGGACGTTCTAAAACACACACGAAATTACCTTGCATTATTTAGTGGTAGTATGGACAAAATTAGCATAATTAGAACTTTAATAAAATTAAAAAACCGTTTTAAAAAAAAAAAAAAAAAAAAAACACAAAAAAGGTAAACTTTTTGCGCAAATAGAAATCTGGAGGAATTAATTGAGGACATTTTTGACAGCCATTTGGATTGTGACAGCATTTGGACTTTAGTTCAATGCAATGTTTGTGTGGATCTTAAGCTAACTATAAAGGAGTAGGTTCAGAATGACAAAAAACTGCAAATATTTAATGTAATTGCAATGAATTTGCCGCTCCTTGTATCCAAAAAACAAAACATCCACCGGGTGATAGGTAAGATACAGGGGTGATCCCAAAGTGATGGATGGGGGGAGTGGGTGGGGGGGTCTCGCGGGGCGGGGGCTGGCACCACCCCCTTCGGTAGCCGAAGTATCTAACATGCCAACACAACACAGGGAACATCACAGACACTTGGATTTGGTACCAATAGAAGCTATGGTCCTCCTCTTCCATTGATACCAAATAAGTTCCCATATGCCTAGGCAGTACATCACAATGCGCGCATAAAGGTCGAATGTCAGCAAAAATGCCAATTTCATAGACACACACTCTGTGAAAAATTCAATTTGCGCCACAAAAAGGTTCGGAAAATCAGATTTTCATGCGGGTTTTTGAACTCTACTTGATGGGAAAGACTAGTTTTAGAATGACAGCATTTTCGCGCTATAATAGGGTTTGAGTCGCTTTAAAATTGCAAAATACCAATTGTCCACCGTTATATTCATATTTTCGTACTTCCTCAACATATGCGTCATGGTGACGTCATAATAGAGATGTTGGCACTATTTTGGTACCAATGGACAGAAGAACTCTAAGCTATCCTTTGGTACCAAATTTACAGGAATCGGGTGTTCAGTAAGAAATCACAGTGGGGAAACCACCCCCACCCCCTTGGGAGTTTTGCTTACAAAAAATGGCTCAGGTAGACGGGGTTAAGGTAGCGTTTGGCGGCCATTTTGGCGTCCATCTTGGATTTGAGACCATATAATGGGTTTCGTTTCAGCGTGATTTTTTAAGGTTATAGGTATAGGAGAACCATTAAAGTGAAAATCAAGTGATAACCCAACATACTAGATAGCTGAATTTTAGGTTATATGTATAGGAGAACCACTTAAGTGACATTCAAGTGATAACCTCAACATACTAAAGATATCTAATTAAGGTAGCTTTTGGAGGCCAGTTTGAATTTAGCCGCCATCTTGCATTTGAGACCAAGTTATGGGTGGTGTTGTCTGCTGAATTTGAAGGATATAAGTTTAGAATGAGGGCCACTACAGAAAAATCTTGCAATGGAAAACTCCAGCACACAATACCCCTAATTAAGGTAAGTTTTGGTGCCATTTGGGCGGACATCTTGGATTTGAGACTAAATGTTAGGTAGCCGGTAAGCTCAGCACACAGAATATAGTTCAAATAACATCTTCAGCAGAAAGGGAAATTTAAGAGGCAGTATAGTTTCAATTGAGTAATTTTGGGCCCCATTGTTGGATTTTGGCCGCCATCTGGATTTTGGAGACCACATCATGTGTTGCTTCAGCTGAAATCGAAGTCGTATCGCTTCAGGTGGCAGAACCACTGGAAAAACCTGGAAATTAAAATGTGTCCACCTATTATACTAATTAAGGTATTTGGCGGCCAATTTTGGAATTTTGGCTGCCATCTTGATTTGAGGCAAAATCTGGTGTCCCCCAAGCTTATTCGAAAGAGTATGGGTTCATGGACATAAACCGTTTGAGAAAAGTTTGACCCCCAAAATGGCATTTTTTCCCTGGATTAGCCCTGTTCTATAGGTGCGCCCCCCTGCTTGGGAACTGAAATTTTGAGAAACTTAAAAAAACTATCAGTTATTTTAAAAAAAAATTTTGGGCTAAAATTCAGCTTCTGAGGCCCAAAATTTTTTCTGAAAAGGGGACCCTTAAGAAGAACTGAATCTGCTTCAACTGGGTCTTGGGAACTGCTGGAGATACCCGAAAAGGGGGTTTAAGGGCCGTACATACCCGTACCACCTTTCCACTGCCATTGCCCCCCCCCCCCCGGTGAAGTAATAAACACAATTTATTGTAATCCCTATAGAATAACTTTGGTAAAATTAATTGGTTGAACCAAAATGGAAGTACATTTCGCATTCATAACTTCCAAGCCAATTATCATTAAGCCCTACGATTTCACTGGGTAAATGAGAAAATAGTAGCTTTCTTCAGATCCAAAAAATTGTGACCACTTCCGTTAAAATCTGGGGTTCTGGGGTGTGTGGGGATTTATGTATTGATATGGGGAACGGGCTATATTAGCAATCGTACCATTTCCCTATAAATTCCATGATCCCCTTTTCAGAAAATGTAGTGTTTGTTGAGCTTCATATTGTCCTGCTATTGCAGAAGGCGCAAGAAATTGCAATATTTTAAATGGATTTACTTGCCTTGGCTGTATATAGTGTATTTGGTGCTTTTGGTTACTACATCTATATAATTCATCTTTAACGACTTCACTTTGGCTTCACCAGGCTTCGGTGGATCAATAAGTCATGCTCTCTTATTACACTCATACATACATACAACGGTTCTTTTAAATGTATCAATATGTTTCGGTTGCACATCAAAGAACGAATTCAATCGTAAATGGCAATCGATCTTTAGGTGAGGCACATGAAAAAATGTTGGCCGCAATCCATGCCAGATGTAAAAGTTGTATTGATTTTCATGAATCATCACCTCTGGGTTCACTGACCTGAAAAAGGTGGTACGGGTATGTGCGGCCCTTAAGACCCCTTTTAGCCCATCTCTGGCAGTTCGTCGGGTCCCATTTGAGGTTTCAGTTCACACGACCCCCATTTCAAGCAAAATTTTTGATTTAACTACTTTTGTGGCCTAGTTTTGAACAAATTCATCATGGTCCAAATTTTCCAATGTTTTAGTTTGCAATAAACCCCCCCACCCCGTCATCTAAATCTCTCGTAAGGATAGAGTCATGGAAAGTTTCTTTACATAATATGAATTGACTTAATCAAACATCACACTAGTGACTGTAATAATATGTACCACTTCCTTACGGGAGAGCGTGGTCCTAGCGGTTTAGGGTGCTTGCCTGTGCGCAATCTATCAAAAATCAGGTTCGAATCCCGGTGGGATCACTTGCTGGGATTTATTTGTGTGCTCATTTCTGGATTTAATCTGTAACGAGCTATTGATTAATATCCGAATAACGCTGTCCTCCATGGTTCCTTGGATTGGGCATGAATCAAACTGAAAGCAACTCCCATCCTTAGAGGGTACGTTAGCCGTCTTCCTGTGTACAGAGAGTCACAACTGTACAGGTCATCGCAGTCAGTGTCGAATAGAGTAGGGTGTAAACCCAGGACTGTTTCCCAATGCCACCCCCAGTCTCAAGCGGGCCTTGTCAGGAGCATCCGTATCATGATACATCGGCCTCACGCATCTTACTTCAGTGAATAATCCGGACATCACTCTAAGAAGAGAACTTACAAAAATTGGTTCAAAGTTGACTTGTTTTAAATTTAAGGGTAGATAAGCAGATAAATGCTCCGTACTCTAATTAACCAACCTTCAAATATCCTTACAAATCCCCCAAATCATGTC
This sequence comes from Ophioderma brevispina, assembly GCA_023653785.1. NCBI lineage: Eukaryota > Metazoa > Echinodermata > Ophiuroidea > Amphilepidida > Ophiodermatidae > Ophioderma > Ophioderma brevispina. The sequence continues at coordinate 69,671 of JAMKCH010004799.1, read as the reverse complement.
GACATGTATAACACTGACATTAACGAATTGGTGTATTGCAAATTGGTGGCAGATTTGTTGGCCTTAAACTGGCTACTATGTGCACATCTCATCCAGTACGGTTGTTTAAATTAAGTGTCAGATACTTTTGGATGTGAGAATTTTTTTAGACCCCTCTTCATTCAAAAGTGTTGTTAAAATACACAATTTTAGCAGCTAGATATGCTATATGTGGTGCTTGTTGTGGAACGTCTGGGTATTTTCCAGAGGGTGCTGGCTATGGTTTGTCAGTGGAAATTATCACTAAATAAATGACCTATACAATAAACACACCAGTTTTAAAAAATCATGCGCCCTTGGGTATTTATTAACGCCCAAACAGTACATATTTTTGGCCACTCCCACAAATCCAGACATGTCGCTGGATTCATTTTTTAGTTCTGGTACCTTTGAAGTGACAATATCCTATGTAAAAAAAACGAAATTGTGAGAATTTGGTTTTTATATTTTTTTGGACACACTATTATATTACAATTACCATTTTTAAAAAATGTTGCGTATTTAAGATGATCATTTGCTCGTTCCAGTTGTTGAATAACCCATTCCATCTGTATAACCATTTTCTCAAAGATAGATAATTTAAGATTATACCGAGCCATGTTTCCTCTGCCTAGTCCGATTGCCGATACTTTTTTTGTCGGCCGATCCCCGATCCGATCCATGGTTTTTGCCCTATTGGTTAAGATCGACCACCCTAGTTAGTACTAGTAGAGTTCACTGGGTGGTTCAACTTGTTAAAACATAGGCCCTATAGGAAATTGCGACCAAGGATTATAATTAATAAATCTGTGCGGTCCACAGTTTCTACAAGTTCCGATGAGTTATTTTGGAAGATAAGTTATCTTTTACTTACAGAAGTGCGTAAAATTATAAAGTAACGCACCAATATAAGCGGCATTGTAATTTCCCGCAAAACTCCTCCTGTCCTGAGTTCATCAGAATCAAACCATCATGCTCGTTTTAATTGAAGATTGCATTTATTATTGATTGCATTAAAATGATTGCCGTTCAGTTTAATAGAGATCCAAATACCTTTTTTGTACAATTATCTTTACTCGACCGGTCCTTCACTTGCCGTCCATCCCCAGGTCAGGCCGTCTACAATATGCTAATTCTGCTTGACAAGTTGACAGATGCGAAGAACGTGCATGTACGGCTCTAATAGTACTAATATTTACTTGCGGTAATCATGGTAATGGCGAAAAATATTTATGCAATTCTTGTTTCGCAAGAACAATTTACAAAACAATGGTATTCGCCCGTTCTCTTCAATCATTTGTATTATTTTTTATGATTTTCCCCAGCCATTTCTTTTAACATATTATTGTCATGGTTAAGTACACACCCCCTACCGCAGGTCTGCAATCAATCTCAATGACTTAAATGGAATCCCCGGGAAAACATGTGTCCGGAAAGCTGCAGAGCATAGCGATTGCATGAGCTGACCTGCACATATCGCTCCTCGCAAGGGCTGAGAATTCATTGACCTGATCCCCTTATTCTTTATTATTCATAATATCAATGAGAGCATGATTGATGATTAGCAATCGTGCCACATAGCCTTTGTAGACTAGCGTTATCCCCGTGGCATTATCTATGTTCTATGCAACTTGATATTCATTCTTAACCACAACGCGCACTCATGTTTGGCTCGTGTATCAGACTACGGCGGTTCGGAAGTATGCGCTTCCTATAGCCAGCCTAATGACGTAGCATACTAGCATGTGGAAAATGTGTGTTGGTGCTCGTGCAGATCCCCCACAGAGCTCAAACTACCATCACGAAATGTTTAATGTCTGAATCTCAGTGCCACCTAGTTGAGGATTTCTCGTATTTAATCAAAATTTCCTGACCCTCTCGATGCAAAAAAATCCTAAAAGAAACCTATGATTTTTAGATTTGTTCTTGTCATCTATTGCTGTTATTGTGTTAACGTTATGTCTCTCAGACTCTCAACGCAGTATCATGAATTTAGATATTTTTGGCAGATCTGTGTTCGCACAAACGACACTGTGGGGAAAATACTTTCCGTACCACCGATAAGTCAAAACCAACTTTCTGCTGATCCCCTTATTCTTTCAAGCACTTACAATCAATGATGAGAATGGAATGAAATGATTATCGCCACGTGATTGGTAACGCTAATGTAGTCGATGCAAATTAGTAACTGAGAATTCATTGCAGTCCGCCATGTTTGGACAAAAACCGTTAAAAAATTAAGTCTCTTCTACGTATTTATTTTTTTTTTTTTTTTTTTTTTTTTTTAAAAAAAGTAAGTACAAACAAACCTAAAAAAAATACTAACGAAGAGTTAGAAACGGTAATATTTCTGCCGTATTTTTGGACTCTGCTCAAGGATTTTAATGTTCATTGAAGGCTTTGAAGCCAAAAAGATACAAAATATAATCCGTCTTTTCCTCAGTTCACTTATAAAGACGATTTTCCGTGGGAGAGCAGCTAGGTCATGTGCCGGTCTGCGTTGTAACTTAGACAGGACATGTACAGTTTGCAGTATAGCTTGAATTTGGAACCGCCTGAAGTTGAGATTGTGATATTACGTGTAAATACCTACGTGGCTGTCATTAGCCTACTTTCCGCTCATGTAGGCTAAGAATTATGATAGCTAAATACATTATTAAAATCATACTCGTGTTTTCCAACTGAAAAACTGGTAAAAATATCCAATTATACTTTGCCCCTTTCATTCTCAATATATACGATGGTGGATCGGCAAGCTCTGACATATTTTTACCGTTCCGATTTTTTGCCGATTCGCGATCCGATGTCCGATACAAATATCCGTTAATCTCTATAGATATTCCAGAGGGTTTAATGATTGTCTCTACCCCATTGTATAGTTTTGAGTCCCAGAGATGCATGTTAGTAATACTAATGAGTTTAATTTACAATTCACAAAATAATAAGTGTGGGGCCACCTTATTACAGCACGGCAATAGTTCCAAAGTTTTGACTCTGGTTTGGGTCCCCGCTAACTGGGTGGCCGGATACACCTCACACTCAGCATAGTGCTGGGTGAGGATTTATTGAGCAAAGATAATTCTTGTCCTTTCTATAATTCTTCAGGAACTAGAATTGAGAAACAAAAGCAACCAAGAACTTGTTGATAGGTATAAGGCATAACATCTGGAAGCTACAAATAAGGTAAGTTACAACCAACTAAGGTTTCCTTGTTAAAATATTTGCCAAATATTGTAAATGTCCAGCATTAGCCTCGGCAATTCAGATGTGCTAATACATCTAGTTATCTTAAAAGGTCAGCTAATTCAGATCACTTACACCTAATTTAGATCATCTACGCCCAATTTTGGGCTCACCTGCACCTAATTTGAATCCCGTCAAAAACTAATGGAAGTATATCTCTCAGAAGAGGAAACTTGCTAATGAAATGATCTCCCAAATACAGCAGATTTCCATTCGACCAAACACACTGGACGCATGGAGATCCTCATGAAATTACTGGGAGGAAAGAAAGAAACAACACAATTTTAGCAGGTACTGCAAATGGAGGATTTCAGCCTTGGGCTGCAGCAAAACCATTTTTCAGAACCTTTTTGGACAACAACCAACCGCTTTCCAACACTGATTTTGATATCAAAATCACAACCAGTAGTGGAAGGGATCCTGCCCAAATTGAATTAAAGACACTATCGGAGATCTTTCCGAACTAGTCAACTATTTGAAATTTCAGGAATAGCTTAAAGTGAAGAATAAGTCTGTAAAATTCTCATAATTTACTTTTTCCCAACTGAGAACATGACAGAAAGGAAAAATGCATGTTTCAAAGATACTGACTCCCCATACAGTTAGGTGTTGTACAGGTGTCCTCAGAAAGAATTACACAACTATGGCAATCATAATTAAAAACAGTAAGAAGCACATTTGAGAAATTTAAAGAATCTTAAACCACAATTACTTTTAAACATTTTAAATGTAACCCTATCGCTCATTCGTCAGTAATTTTTGAAGAAATACGCGATTATGGTAACACACGTCCATGCCCCACTTCTCCCCAATTTGCTCACATAATCAGATTGATGTTAACTACTGCTGATTACTCGTTTATCTGTTCATCAAGCTGTGGAATCTTTTCATTCCCCAAATAAACCAGCCCTTGTTTATATTTGTGAGTTCAGATATTCCTGTTTGTTTGTTTTTATTATAGTAATTAGTACTAAACATTCACCGTGACCATAGAACAACAATCCAACAGAAAAATCAAAACATGGTAATAACAAGATGATCAATCTTTATAAGACACAACAACATCAATCTTAAAATGTGAAATATGTTAGTTGCACTAGGGGTGGCAGGCACTGCAGATGATTTGAGAACTTTAATCAATACTTTAATAAGTAGATAACTAACAATAAATATTCAGAATAGTTTTTATTAACATTCAAATTCTTCGTACTTTAAAATAATCAGGCAGATTAAATGATGAATTAAAATTCCTCCCTCCCGCGTTTTAAAAATCTATACTCTTTTATACATGAAGTCTGGCAAGAGACAAGATGGTTGGGTCAAAATTTTGTCGCCCTACAGGGCGTTAGTGGTTTTCAGATATGCTGAAACTGTACTAACTTACCATACTCTGGTAGGCAGGATTTAGATTAAATTCCCCAGAAATCCTCTTTGCAAGGAGACAATCTTGAACAATGTTAAGAAGTTACGTGAATGGGTAACAAGTCAATTTGAAACAAGAGCGCTGTGGAAGGTGGGATAACCGCCCTACTTTACAGAACATTGCAGCCTTCAGAGGGGAGTTCTTCCGTCTAAATCCAGACTAATGCAGATGTAAATGTACCACACATCCACAGACAAACTTTAACAGGATTTCTGAGACCTGAGATTTCACCCTTATAGAATAGGAGGCATTCTCTCCAAGTGAAGACTAATACCAATGAAGACTAACCTTCTGTCAATGGCTAAACACAGACCATCAGGTGTTTACCTAACTTTAGTTGGTGACAAGGCACTTTCAAGATGAACAAAGTCAGCACCATACCAGTTAGGCACTACCCAGACCATAACAACCCCCGAGAGATTTATTCTCCCGCCTGTTCTGTCTACAAATCCCTTTATATTACAAAACTTGGAAGGAAGTTCCATTGACATGTGTTACGTAATCGCTTTTTCCTTCAAAACTACTGAACTAATCGATCGATGTTTACATTAACCGTAAACGCGTCCTAGAGGAAATGAGAGGCAACTAAAACGTGGTACCGGTCGTAAATTGCTTTTCGTGCATCTTGGCCGTCACCACTATTTTTTGGGGTCCGCTCAAATGACTCTCCCATTTTTGCTCTCATTGCCAATCTGGGGCCTGCTTCAACCCGGAACATGACGGCGATGTTTGTCGTTGCACCTGGGCCGTCTTCCCGGAAAATGACGCGATGTTTTTCGTTGCTTTGTGCCGTCTTCCGTGAAAATGACGCAGTTTTTCGTTGCATCTGGCCTATGACTAGAAATGATGCGATGCTTTTCCGCTGCATTTCGGACGGTTTTGCCCGCAGAAGGCGCAATGCTTTTCATCAGGCTGGTGACACTGTACAAATGCCCATTCAATTTCGATTTCTATGGTGATAGCGCCACCATTTTCGTAAGCGATGGGGTTAATGATGCATACACGTTTCATGACGTAAACCGGACATGACGTAGCATAATAGCGCCACGCACTACTATGATGTAGCGTAATTGCGCCACTCACGACTGGCGAACTATAAGCTACAATTCCTCAGATCAGTGTGCTACTCATATCCATTAGTTTATTTATTATTACCCTGTTTGTATTGCATTTCACGGCGTATTTTTTTTCGTTGCACCTGGGCCGTCTTTCCGGTAAATGGGCGCGTGTTTTTCGTTTCATCTGGGCCGTCCTTGTCCGGGACAATGACCGATGTTTTCGCTTGCTTTGGGCCGTCTTCCGGAAAATGGTCATGTGTTTCGTTGCATATCTGGCCGTTATTGACTTTACCTTACTAAATTCCGTGCCGGGAAAACGGCCGAGATGAAACGCAAGCTTTTGGGCTCTCGTTGCATCTGGGCCGTTAAAATAAAAATAGATTTCCCTTTTCGTTCCATTTTGGGCCGTCGGCCGTCAACTACCCGGTCCGGGTTAGGGGTTAATATATTAAAAAAAAATAATTGTGGTTTAAGTTCTTTTTTCAATTTTTAAAAAAAAAAAAACTTTTGAAGTTATGGTCGCCTATAGTTAGGGTGTATTCTTTCTGAGACACCCTGTAGTAAGTGTCCTTACGGACATTAATGACTAATATATCTGATTTTGTCCTTATTAGGTTGCTTCTGACCTTGTCATTTGCAGGATATGTTAGGGTACCTGTACTTGATACAGAACTGCAAAAATATGATTTTTGATACTTTTCTAAAAATTTTCTGATTTAGCAATCAGTGACTTTAATGAATTCACTTCAGATGAAGTTGAGTCAGCTCTTAATCAAGCAAAACCAGGTGGAGCCATTGGACAAAATTCCTCTTGAGCTTTGGAAGTCCGAGCAGTTTCATCTCATCTACTCGAAATCTGCAACAAGAGCACTGATTCATCATGAAAAACTAAGTCAGTGGTCATTGAGTGCCATTATTCCCAAACTATAGATGGAGTAGCCTCTCCTGTATCGGTGCAAATGTCTACAATCATATGTTGTTAAACAGAATATGCCCATATGTTGACCCTCTTCTTTGTTGGAACCAAAATGGGTCCAGAGAACAACAATCCACCATCTCTCAGATTCTCGCATTGAGAAGAATAATGGAAGGAGTGAAAGAAAGATATCTCCCATTGGCTGCTGTGTTCATGGACTTCTCCAAGGCTTTTGACTCTGTACATCAAGATCACATGTTTGACATCCTCCATGCAAATGGTATTCCTGACACCATTGTCATGGCCATTAAAGTGATTTATGACAATTCTTCAGCAATTGTCATATCGCCAGACGGAGAGACAGAACCCTTCAAGATTTCAGCCGATGTGCTCCAAGACAACATTTTGGCACCTTCATCTTCATCACAGTTCTCGACTATGTGATGCACAATGCACTTGCAGATATTCACAATGAAACAGGTATCCTGCTGGAGCCCAGAAGGACCAGACACCATCACGAAATCCAACTTCACCGTCTCGATTTTGCTGATGACATAGCTCTCCTAGCAACATCTATTAACAAAACAGAATACTGACATTACAGATTGTTGAGGCAGCATCAAATGCATTTGGTCTACACTTGAAAATAAAAACCCTCTTTATCAACATTTCTACATGGACCAAGACCGCCAAAGGAGTCAAGCTGCAAAATGGCTCAGAATTCAAATACATGGGGACATATATCCCAGACTCTTTTCAGAACTTCAAATGTAGGAAAGCACAACATGGGTTGCCTGCAATAAACTCCGTAAGATCTGGAGGTCTAGCCTTGACCGAAGTACAAAATTCAGATTCTTCAAAGCCTGTGTGGAGAGCATTCCATTGTATGGCTCAGAAACATGGACCATCAACAAGAAAATGGAAGATTGTATAAACGGATGCTACACTTGACTATTTAATGCAGGGTATTTAATATTAGTTGGAAGGATCACATTCCAAAAACCTCAGTATATGGAGATATCTCCCCAGGCAACATTGTTTATGTTTTCCTGGACACTGCATGCATACTACCAACAAACCTGTCTGGAACCCTCCGGTCCAGAAAGCAAATAGAGGTAGAAGACCTCTTCAGTATCCCGATACCATCAAGAGTGATGCCTAGATCCAACAACTTGTGCATATGGATGACCAATGATGATTATGATGCACCTAATTTTGATAACCTGTGACTGCCCAAATCACCTACACCCAATTTCAATCAGAAATCCATGTGTGCCACTTTACAAGAAATAGTGAAAGTAACTTTACACAAGTGGAACATGTTTATTTTTTGAGCAACTCCAACAAAATTAGCCATCTGATATATATGTTATTCTTTCAGTTAAAAGCTGAACTAAGAAGTATAGTGAGCCATCACAGGGCAGAATTGAACCAGCTTGACACACAGTTACAGGAGGCAAGGAGCAGTGCATCAGCTGGGGAGGAAAACTTGAAGAAAGAAGTACAAAGTCTCAAGTCCATCATTAGTGATCTTGAGGACAGGCTAGGTGAGAGGGTTATGTCATCGGTGTGCACAGGAACTTTTGAGTGGGGGGCACAAGAATAATTTTCTCCCGAATGGTGGGTAAAGTAAATGGACAGTTATGCGTAGCCCAACTGCGCGTGCTTTGGGAAAGGCCCCTAATGGTGGGATGCAGGGGCATCCGTCATAGGATCCCACATGGTTTAGATAATTTAAAACACGTTGAGTAAAATGGATGCTTTTAAATAAGTCAAAATGTACATGCTGACTTCAATGTAGGCTTTAATAACATGATTCTTCATGAATGGATCTTTTCCAACCCAAACTAAGGGGCAAGTTCCCCTCTGCCCCCTCCCCCTTGTGCATGCCACTGGATTATGTTCATCTTGTTTTTATCTCCCTGATGGCTTCCACTAACTTGACAACAAGTGGTACCATTATCAACTTCTCAAATGGCCTGTTTTTCATACTTGTTACATTTGCTTCACTTGTGACACAATTACAGGAAGAGCTGGCCTAGAAGACAACAAAGCAATAGCCAATCTGAAAGCAGAGCTTAGAGAAGCAGAACAAGATCTTACCAATGCAAGGGAAGACACCAAACAAATGGAGGAAAACTTAATCAATCTAAAGAAGAGGTGAGAACATTAAAGGCTTGGCTAATGTACTAGTAAGGGCAAAGAAAGAAGAAGAAAGAGTCGGGCAAACCTGACACAAAATGTCAAAATGTGATTGTAACATTTGAATTTTGCACTTGTTAGTTTTTCAAAATTTCAGTTAAAGTGGTCAAATGTATTTACATGTTGTCCCTCACATCACATAGTGTCGTTTACAAACCATTCATGTGTATTCCATGAAACTAAGCCCAAAAGAAACAATTTTATGTAACTATTTTGAAGAAAACATGAAGTTCAATATATAACATTATATATGCTGTGAAGCCGATACTACTAGTCGCAGCGAGCGATTGGCGTGTGCAACACTGAATTTTGACCCAAGATCAAGTGTTGCGTATGCTGATGAGCAGAAATCGCTCGTTGTGACTGGTAGTATATCATGGGCTTCATCATGAGCGATATAGCTACTATCAGCAGTGATATCTTCAAAGTATAAACAAATTGCGCCCCTATTTGTCATCAAAGCCCATTTTTTGCTTTGTTGTATTGGAAATTGTTCTAGTAAAGACCCCTGTAACTGGCTAAGCTTAACATGCCATGTTTGTTAAATAATGATGATTTTTATGAATTGTTAACTAATAAAAGTCGGGATTCCGATTTTTATTAGAAAACAAACCAGTCGAAAATGACATCTTCAAGACTGCTTTAAAATGCTTTAGTGTTTGTTTTATCAAACAACAGCAATATGGTGCTGACATGACCTAACACTAGCAATTTAGAGTCAAAGTGGGCATTTTGAATATTAGAAAAATGGCTGATTGTGGCTTAACTGTGGGTAGACAGGAAGTGGGTACTGGGAAGAGATAGTAAAGTGTTCAAATATGATGAGATGTTGCATTCAAGTAGTTGGAAATGTCAACCACAAAAGTTGCTCATGCCATATTATATTGGTAATGTCTGTAGTAGCATGGTGGGCTGCTCTTTCAGAGTAATGGAAGAGTTAGGTAAACTTTCACCTTATTTGAATCCTCCAAAAGACTCAACTTTAAAATTACAAGAATTATATGGTCTCATAACATACAGCTTATTTCTGCAGAATCCCCCATTTAACTAATAAATTGTCAAGTAGCAGTAGTTGAACATTCTATAAAGTATGGCCAAGGTATTCATTTGTTTGTGTGTATGGCCTATCAGCATGTCAAAAAAGGTAAACTCTATCATTGAAGGATGATAATTTGAAAGAAACATGATGTAATCAAAACTTTTGACTAAGAATGAAAAGTGTACTTTAGAATGAATAGAATATGCAATTACAAATGGCATATGCCAAACATCTCCATTCCAAGGTAAATAGTAGTTTCTGTTGAGTGATGCAATAAAAATGAAACACGAAACATTAGTTTTTTTAACATAAACACAATTCCATGTTTTGGATAATGGATTAATTTGGAAATGTTTTCTTTTCAAAGCTTGAAAAAAACATGATGATTGCACATTGGGTTTCCAAGAAAATTATAATTTTGTAAATCTTTTTTGTCCATTCTGATGGTATTATAGGCTAGTGGGCAGATCTCATAGTGTTTACAAAGGTGACACACCCCTAACAAGTACATAATTTTGCTAAAATTATCAAAACCAGTTCTACGCGTGTTCTCACTTCTAGTATGTGCACATTTTCTTGAAAATGAATTAAATGTCATCTTCTTTTTTTCCCTGAATATCAATGTACACCACGTTCCATTGACTCCAGCAAATAATGGTGCTATTGATAAGTAAATCCGCCGTTATGAATAGGACAACGGACGTCAGATTCTCTGGGACTGCAAAGCCATTGTAATTGTCCATGACGTTAAAAGCTTTGGAATTGTTTTCACCGCCTGATTTAGATTGAGCTACAGCCTCATTCACAAAGAAAATAAAACTCAAACTTCTGTGGGGAGTTCAATAACTTTGATCGTATATTCAAAAAGGAAACGAAGATGAGCAAAAATCATGAAAAAAATTTTGATTGGCAAGCTATGACCTAACATCTTGGTGCAGAACCAACACCCATAACTTAATCATATTAATATAGGACCTCTTTTCTATTCAATTAAAAGTTTGTTCGGCACCGGTTCACCTGCATTTCATATAGGTGAATGATTTTCGATTTCTGCTATGAAAGCAGTAAATTGCATAGAAATGGGATTACGCGGCAAGTTACGCGTTTGGTTCTGCACAAAGATGTTAGGTCACAGTTTGCCAAACAATTTTTTTTTTCTCATGAGCTTTGTTCACCTTCGTTTCCCTTTCGAATAAAGGATGAAATATAGGTTCAAAGAAAATTGAACACACAGTAGAACCTCTAACTTTATTTATTCGTGAAAGAGGACAGGTAATTTGTGTTCCACGTCATAAAAAATAGCTTAATCTAAATCGGGGTGATGGTATAACACCTGCTATCTTTTCAGTTGCTTGGATAATAACAATGGCTCTGCAGTCCAGATGAAAAATGAATCTGTGAAGTGTTTGGTCTTCTACATACCGAGTGGATTTACTTATCAATAGCCCCCATTATTTGAGGGAGTCAATGAATCATGGTGTACATCCGGTAGTCACTGATATTCAGGGCATAAATTGAGATGACATTTAATTCATTTTCTCGAGAATTTGCACATACTACACAACCAATTTCTTCATGGGAGTACCTTTGAAGTAGCTGTTAAGTAGCCACAGAGTACCCACCCGCATGGGTACCACATCGCCGGCCGCAAAAGTGGGGGTAATCAGCCAACTAGGTACACACACAGTAGCTTAACCACTAGTCACCCCATCCGGGAATACCTGCGTGGGTACTCCCATGCAAATGAGCTTTGAGCTCTGTGGGATTTTTTAGTAATTTTATCCATTATTTAACATTTTGGTCACATATGTAATAGGTTTTGTACCAAAAATGTCATGGTTTTTTGGTGATGCTCAACTCAAATATGGATGTTACTAAGCTTGAAAATGGTCAGAAAGTCGTAAACAACAATGAAATTTTGGCGCCCTCTATGGTCCAAAGTGCTGCCTACTAGGCAGCCGGTAGGGGAGTACCTGTGAAGGTACTCCCGAGGTGTAGCTACCGAGGTACTCCACTACTGGTGGCTTACATGGTACCTGTCAGTCCAGCCTAGCAGGCAAGTGCAGAGTACACTATAGGATGGGTACTGCTAAGTAAACATAGCTGCTACACACACAGGCAAACTGGCTGTGTACTTCGCAAGTACTTAGTTTGTAGGTACTGCATCAATCAATAATGCCCCAGGGTACCCTTATAGTAGAGCTAGAGTACACATGGAGTAGCCTAAGCTCTGGGTTACACCTTGAGTAGGAATCTTGCTGTGTAGACATGAGAACACACATAGAACTGATTGCTATAATTTTAGGAAAATTATTTCGGAAGAATTATGTACTTCCCAGGGGTGCACCACATTGTCGTTATCCGAGCATCTTTTTCTCTTTGGCCTCATGGCCTAATTACCACTTTGGGGATGTTATAAACATTTGTGTATGCAATGAATACAGTGTGTCCTAATCCTTACAAGCACACAATATGACAAAAGTTAAAAATTATTTTGATGATATGGAGACACCTTCCCCATAATTTCATATCGTGATGTCTGCCCTGTGATGTCAGATTGGTTTACAGGTATGTGTGTATTGATTTTACGCACAGAGTTTTTCTGCCTATTTGCATATTGATTATGGTCTGCATGTTAATGGAGAGAGAGAATGTATGTGTGGTAAAGCGGAAAAGTGCAAGACTTGTGATCATGAAAGTGTTCAAATTTTGTGAGTATCGAGCCTCTTTGGCCACTTGTTTGTGTGTTTGGGCAAGATACTTAATCTCAATTGCCTCGTCTACCCAAGCGAAATCTGGGGAGCTGCATGTTATGGAGAATATTACAGTCTTAGTGCTGATTAAGGGATGTGTGCTTTGCCAGCAGCCTCCTAGATGAAGCGAAATGATTGTGATGATTTCTTGATGGCAGCATACTAATAATTGGCAACAGCGCTTTGAGGCTGTTTGCAGTGATAAAGCGCTATATTAAAAACTGATTATTATTATTATATATATATAATATCATCGTCGTCGTCGTCATCATAGGCCCTGTATATTGTGTATATCATGGCAAGCGGCACAATTCTTCCCCCATTCCAATGTAGTGTTGTGTTAGGACAATATCGGGTCAATGCACTTGTATGGAGAAATTATGAGAGTTCTAGCTTTTGTGGTGTATTCATGGTTTGTTAATTTGTAGTTGAGGCTCCATTTCCTGGAATAACAATGGCCTCATGTAATCTACTCGAGGTGCCTATTTCAGTTTCAGTTTTTATTTGAAATTCACTTTCACAAAAATGGCCCTCATCTACCCTATATAGTGCATCCAACATACAAAGAAAATCTTGTGTGATCAATAATTGTGATTTACCTTTATATGATCAATCTCAGTGAGCTGTATGTCATATCCATGTTTTTCTGAATTGAGCAAAAGCAAGGCACAGATTTTTTTTAAAGTTTAACCTGGAAGCAATTTACTTCAATGTTTTTATCAAGAAAATTTATTGAATACATTTGTGTATGCACTTGCTTCTACTTTTGTTTTCCCAACTTTTTAGATTGTTGCCCATCCTTGCCTTTTACAAAACTTTGGATTCAGCTGCACTAAACGCATAGGCCCCTAGTTTTATACCTAATTGCATTTGGAGTTGTTTTCACCCGGTTCATTATGACCCCCACCTCTAAATCTGAATGTCGCAATCATATAACCAAGTTGTTCCGAAAATATCCCCACGATAGCATGTAATTCATCCAAAGTACATTGGAATGATTGGATCATGACTTGTCACAGGTAAAGCACATTTTGGCAGAAAACATTGTCAGACGTTAATTACACTCAACTCACCAGGGGCACACTGCTTTGGTTTACTCGCCCATGACATGCTCTTGGGTTTGATAACCTGAGACACAATCTGTGCTCGGGTTTGCTCACCCAAGCAATGATGCCTGCCAAGCTACCATGCTTCTTAACAGTGCAGTGGTGGCAACTTTTGTTTTGGTCTTTTTCAATTTATCTTTTTCATTTGTTCTCACTTCGCATTCAATCTTGGATGTAATATAGGACTCAACTCTGCCACCTTCTTGAATGCCTTTTTCCAGTTCTGATTATTTAAAACAAAGTGGATTGAATTTTTTAAACAATGATTAATCTATTTGCTGCACATTATTTTGCTCACAAAGTCGCTATATTCAAATGAGAGATAATTTCATCAGCTTAACTTAATATCTTATGAGAGAAAACTTGTGACGACAACCTAAATTTTAGCAGAGAAACGAGTGTGTCAATATGCGGTGTTTTTCATGCTGGCTTGTGTCATCGTCAGGAGGTTCCATGTTCATAGCTACTATAGCCCTATCTGCAAAAGGCCTAAACTTTTAGAAGATGTGGTTAAAGTGACAGGAGGTTTTTTTTTTTAGATACACATTTCTCTCAAATTTCACTGGATCGGTTGTAGACCACCTACCGAGAATGTTTCAAAGGTTTATTGGACAAACATGTACAAAAGAAAACCGCAAAACTTGTTTTGAACTTGCCTGCTATCATAATCGTTCCCCATAGAAAACCATGCTTTGAATTTCTGTCGTGCATGACAGAAAATACTAAATCATCATCTTGTTACATAAGACGGTGTATTCAGCTTATTCACTTCAGGTGTGATCTCAAATATTGGTAAGCATTCCAAATATGCAAAAGTCCGGGGTTCGGCAAAATTGGGGGTGCTTCTTTCTGGAAATGTCCTCATGCATGTCTCTTTAAAATTGAAGCAATTTGTTATGGACTTTTAGTCAACATTTTCTTAGTAAATTCCAGTGATCAGAAAAGACAATTTATGAAGATCTTTTTTAGAACATCGATGTATAAATATTTATTTAGTAATCCATGGTAAGAAGTACCAGAGCCATACTGAATATTTGTAGTGTTGTCAGGTCAAGTTCCCTTTGAGGGCCTTCTACTGGTATCCTGGTAACCAGTACTACCTGTCCCAGGGCAGAGTTGTCGGCGGCTAAACCGTCTCCCCATTGGGTTTCTAAAGTAAATCTGATGAGGAGGAGTGTAGCTGGTTACCCTGGTAGAATGAAAAAGAAGATCACAAGGGCGTCAGCTCTAAGAGAGCTAATGGCAGCCATCAAGCACATGCTGTCTTGCATGATGGGCTTGTTCCTAAGGCTATGTCCCCGCCGAACTCTGTGGATTGGCGTCAGGAAGGGCATCCGGTCATTATATTTTTTTCCAATAAATCCTCACACGTACAGTGTTGCTGAGTTGAGGTTTACCAGCCCACCACGCCACCCCGTTTAGCGGGAACAAAACCTGATGTAAAACTTTGGTTAAATAAATATAACTTGATATTTACATTCACTTATGAAATCTGTGATTGGCTATTTTGTACATGTATAAGTAACCATTCATTTATATGACCTGCGACCTCTGACTCAAACCCCATTAAATATTAAGTGCATGCTTCAAAAACTAGCAAAGAAGCTGACTTCATTTCTTATTATGTACTTTATTGCCTGTGTGTCTAATTTTCAGTCTTGTTGTCTATTTTTTTTTTAAAAGCCGCACAAGTATACCCTTCTTAACTTATGAGTCTGTGTATCTCTGTGTCTGGTAAAAATGTTAACCCTAAACATAATTGCCTACTGTTTCAACATACGTGCAAACATTGCATGTAATGGTCCTTGAAATAGTGCCCCACAGTTACCCCTCACATGGGTGCAGTAAAAGGTTTTCTAGAGGTGATTAGAGGTCATGGCCCAAAAATGGTCAGGATTATCAAATTGCTTGGTGTTTTCACATATGTTGATCAATTTTAATGACACTTAAAATTACATGGTCTGGGGTAGTGGTATGTCCATGTTGGTTACCTCATTTTACCTTTGTCTCCATTCACTAACTGCGATGGCAGATGACAAATGCGTTCGGTGAATGCTGAATTTTGTTATTGTTATGAAAAATGTAAGTATCAGTCTAGGGATTTGTTTTCCAAATGTAGTTCTAAGTGAACAATTGAACAAATAATAACACCAAAAGCTCTGGGGTGACTGGATTAAAAGTTTCCCATTTAATTTTGTAACGTGAAAAATGCTTTTTTTAGACCTATTTTGTCATTTTTTTAGAAAACAAAGTCGATGCCCCACTGTTTTAATGGTGTGCCATAAAGGTTGCATATCGATTCTTAAGTTTTAAAAAATAAATTTGTTTTGATTTAATTCAAGGAAAACTGATTTTTGTTCATTTCCCATTGAGTTCTGTATAAAATTTGAGAGGAAAAAAGAAAAGAACGAACGGCAGGTTTGAACCACTAGTGTTGCCTGCTTTCACGAAGTATACTACACACACCAAGTTTCATGACCATACAACCATTTGAGTGATCTGACCTTTGATGACCCAGAGGACCTTGAAAAATGTTGGTATCAGATCTTGACTACACCTACCAAGTTTCATGATAATACAACCATTTGTAGTTATTTGAGAATGAATGACCCCACTTGACCGTGGAATGGCCTTCAAAATTGTCGGTACCAATTGTTGACCACACCCAGTGGAGTACCGAGGCAGTTGTTCCAGAGGGGGAAAATTCCCAAGTCGATCCGCCAGAGGGGGCATAATTTGTATGTCGTGTCAGTGATATGCTCCAATTAAGTCTAAACTTTGACCAATGCACTCGAAAGTGAAAGTGGTCATTTACATTAATTTTGCCCGGATTTAGTCTGAATTGGTCAAAATTCCCATAAGGAAGAGGGATTAAAATGTATATTTGTGATCCAGAGGTGGCGCCTTTCCCCTTCCCCCATCTGTATGCCACTCACCACACCCCACCAAGTTTCATGACCATACTATCATTTGCAATGATTTGACCTTGGATTATCCCAGATGACCTTGAAATGACTTGAAGTGACAACTGGAGTTGAGGTGTTAATGCACGAGCAATTTGGAAAAAGTTATACAAAACTCTAATATTCATGTCCACACACACGGACGAATATAGATTTTAGATTAGTATGTGCCTCCTGCAATCCTTGTAGGCAACACAAAAATGCACTTATAACAGCTTATAGCTCAAAAATGAAGTCATTTATCCCTTTTCCGATAAAACTTGTTTTTTTCCTAAATCAATAATACATATATCCAAATGAAAAATAAGAATTATGCCCAACCTGTCACCAAAAGACCTCTGCGAGTCTGAATTTCTACCGTATGCCAAGGAATATTTTATGTTAATCACAAAGTGTGATGTAGAATTGCCGAATGGTTCTCACAGTTTCCCTGAATTTTTAGAAATGAAATTTATGTTATGGTGTCAAAATATTCTCAACAACATCCACATACCTGCTTTTCTCATGCAGAACATCTAAAACTTTGATGCATATATTTTATTAGTGAAAAATTAGGTAATTCATAACGTATAACCCAGGGAGGGTTCCAAGGCTTTGTTGGAGACCAGTTTTCAATTAATAAATAAAAAAATATAACTTTAAGAGAACCAATATATAGGCCTAGAAGAAAAATAACACATGGTGCTACTGGAAGAAAAATGACACTAAGAGTGATTTAAATGGAGACCTTCCCTGATGAGGAAGTTTGGGTAGGTCATGTAAATGAATCCTTCTGTGTAGAGGATGCCAGTGGCGAGGGGTTGGGACATTAAGTGACTCCCTTCACTAGTGCCCTGATAATAAAACAACTATCGTGAGTCCATATGCGAAATATCAAAATCATCAAATCTGCGAATACCTAAATAACTTAAACGTGAAGGATATGTTTGTAGAATTCTCCTAAGTTACTTTTTCCAACTTAAGAATAGACAGAAAAGGAATGACCGGCAAGTGTTCAAAGATATGACTTTCCATTCATTTTACGTGTTGTAGTAAAAAGTGTCTGTTCGGACAGTATAATAAATGGTCCGATTTTGTTCTTATTTGGTTGCTTCTAGTCTTATCATTTGTAGGCTATGTAAGGACACATGTACTTGTTACAGACATGCAAATTTTTTTTAATTTTCAGATTTAGCAAATCACTGATAGTGCCTTTACGCAGTCTTACAGAATAAAGTGCATTGTGATACGCAATTTATTCCACTAGGACTGCTGAATTAATCAGGGTCATCAGTGAAGTGCAGTCCCTAAATGATCCAACCCAGTGGAGAGAGTTTAGAAGACTGGTTGGTAAGTGATGGTGTGGAACTTGGAAAATGATAATGCAGCTTTGGTGTGAAAGAGTAAGATTCTAGAATTGAAATGTCTTGCTCATCTGCCATTGCCTAAAGTGATCCATAACATGTCTTTTTCTAGAATTGCCAGTCGTGTTTAGACTGAACTGCATCATAAAATTGGTCAGATAATGAACGGCATTCTTTGGTTCTATTTTTCAGATAATCTTCCTCCAAGAAACGGTACGCAGAGAATGTGAGGAACGCTTTGAACTGACAGAAGCTCTTAGTGAAACAAAGGAGCAACTACTCAGCTACCAAAGGCATGGCAGTCTCACTAGTGGATCCCGTCCAACTTCTGCTAAAAGGACTCCATCCCGAGAGAGCACTGCTGTCAAAGGAGGGATATCCTCCAGTATCAGTGGTGGACTTAATGGTGTCAAGCAGCCTCACTCACCCACAGGGCAGAAATTTGCAGCGTCCAGTAGTGTTAGTTTAGGTTTTGATTCATCCAGTGTGGACTATCAGGGAAAGCAGCTAGGGCGGGCTAAGCAAGGCAGTATGACGGACAGTAGGCTAAGAATAGCTGCTGCTATTGGGAGGAAATAGGACAGACTGGAGTGGTATTGCTGGATTTTAATTTGGAAATTATTTCATATTTTGTCATATTTAAAACATAATACAGCCTGTCTCCAAAACATGGTAGATCAGAAAAAAATTGGTTAAATAGAAATTTCAAAAGTATGTCATTTTTACTTGGCATTATATTAAAAAACAAAAATACAGCAAGTAAACTTGCGTCATCCCCCTGGCAAGATGGCAGTCTGGAACATGACCTCAGATGACCTTTGACCTTGGTCTGTGACCTTTGACTCCTCCACCTATGAAAGAACCTCTATTGCACCTTAACCCCAATTCTAGTTTTTAAATCGGACTTCACTTATCGAAGACTGAAAACGAAAACCTAACCAACGGCACACACAACATACATAATACATACATATGAATTTCTTCCTACATTCTTACGTCAGAAAATACATTTCTTTTCTTTTACTACCTCAACAAACAAAAAATAAAGGATAATGGAAACGCAAAATTCTCTTTGGTGAACAATTGGACGGTGTCGAGCGCGCGAACCATGCCGTAGTCATTCATTTATTCATACATATTTATCACTGCATCTCAACGTCGAATTGTCATTTCTATATTCAAAATCTAAATTATTTCCAGAATTAACATTCAGTTCATTCCAATAATATTCACAGAATTCCAAAAATTGGCAAATTCATTAAAGTCCAAAATGACACAGCCAGGTATTTCCAATCATTCAAACATTTAACAGCAGGGGCATTGCTTTGGCACAAAGCTCCATTGTCTAAAGTCAAAAGTATTTAAGGATGGGATAACCTTCAGCTTGTATAGGAATTTGGCTTTAAGTATGCATTTCTCTGGCCTTCTCCTCTCCAAACGAACCATGTTCGTGAGATCAGAAAAGGAGACTGTTAGAGTTACATGCGCTGAATCCCTCCAGATTGAAGCTATGAAGGCGGCGAAAAGGCTATGTTATAGACGTCTCTTCTTGTAACTTAAATGCAAATTGGTCGATGCAGGCATCCAGAATAGCTATAAACAAATGAACAAAACGCGTAGGTCAGCCTAAAGAGTAGCACTAGGATGACTGTGTGACTCAAGATCTTGGCTAACACGTCGAGCGTAATGTGTTCTTTACGCATCGGGGAGAAGCGCATACGTTTAAAACCTTGTAAAGCACATAATTATGACCATAGATTTGAAGGGGGAATGTTAACCCAGCTAAACTATGAACCCATTAACACTCTTCTGCAGATTCAGCTGCCGATTTAGTACCTGTGGCGCAAGATGTGACATGTAAAGGGCCAAATGAAACCGTTAACGGAACCAAAGTCATTTCAGGTTTAGATGATACCCAACCACGCTTCCCATCGGCAATGGTGGTGATGGAGCCTTTGCTGACATCGGAAGGTTCGGGAGATTAAACATGGCAAGCTGGCATTACGTCGTAGGGTCGTGAAGAGACGAAGTAAAGACATTCCAAACCCTGAAGAAAAGAGATAAAGAACAGACACAGTGGGGGAATGAAACCATGATTCCAACGCACACAACCTTTAGGTTGTTTTTGCGTTATCCAAATCTTAGAGACTCAATACTTTGTTCAGCTGATTCTATGAATGAGAGTTACCTCCTCCGGGTCTTGATGAACTGCTGCTCATTGCCTACATGTTTAAATGTTGGATTTTCAGTCAATCGTTTTGCTTTTTTTTGCAAGCATTTTCTACCCTAGAATCCAAAGGACTTCTTAAGATAGTATTAATGGCAAGCAAAATCTCCTGAGCATTTGAAACTGTTGCTCAGCCTGATTGGCCTGGTTTTGCTTTTGTACATGCCCTGCTCTGTCAAAGCCGGCGGCTTGCATAGTTAAGTAATATGCATGGAGAAAGATAGAAGGTGTTACGCCTGCGGTTGCTTAATCCGAGAGTGAGCTACGCTACAAACAAATCTGGGTATTGGAATGGGTGACCTTTCTTGATAAACCAAATGACCTTTAAAGCCTATTTTCCCAATATCTTGGAAAGGAAGCACTACATGCGTGTGACCCAACTACTTTTTTTTAACTCCTGCTTACCTAAGGAATAATTGAGCTATAGTATATTAGATTTAGAGCAGTTCAAACATTTGACCCCCATAGTAACTTTACCCTCACTTGGGCTAAATCGCAAACAACGGGTCCCCGGCAGATTTCAATTGCAAAAAGTTATATTTTTCTCTGAATTTCCCGGTATTCAGAGATGTGGGATTTGGTTCGTCTAACCAAAAACCTTCTGGGCTGATGCTCTATAAACTACCTCACCCCCATTACTTAAATGGATCAATCCACATACATAGCAGTAAACAACTGTTCCATTTCATATGTTAATCGGAGGGGGTCTGACATTGGCAAGTAAAACAAGAATAAACAACGGTATTTAAGTCCAGATATTTTATAAAAAATCATTTAAGAATAACAACTTAGATTTGTAATCCAAATAAATCAATTGTGTGTTTTGAATTGCTAAAATAAGTCATTTTAGCTGAAAAAAAATAGTACCTCGCAATTTGGCCGCCTGCATTTAGCTGCATGCCCACTAGCCTGGCGGCGAAATTGAGAAACAATAAAGGCTAAATAAACAATGAATTAGTGAGAATCTTAACTGGTATTGCAAATGTGCGATCAGAAAATTCCAGGTGAGTGATAAATTAGGTGGGGTCATGAGCAAAAAGTCTGAAAGATCAATAGTTCAAAACTGTTAGTTACGTATGGGGAATTTCCCAGCTAGCCGCACATTCGCAATCAGCTCATGGCAGTGCAGGGGTGAACCCAGGGTTGAAGCAAATCATGCGGGGAATTGGACCAGCTAAAATCTTAACTAATCATGGATTTCTCCTACTCCATTGTGGCTTTAATAAATGATAGGCAGTACATCCCAGCGTCAGTATTTAGTGCTTAAAAACAGACTTTTCTCCTCATGTGCATGTTAATGACTTCGATAGTGTAGCATAGCAGCCACTGAAATAGTCGACTATTGCAAAACAAAGTCGTAGTCACGACTATGGCCAACAAGTCCGACTATAGTCAGGGACTTAGTAGTTGCAACCCTTACTGAATGTAGCCCTTCTCATGTTCGTTCAAGCAACCCTATATTCTGCTAGTCTCGCCCATAAGTACCAATGTTATTGCCGTAATATCATCGTATCCACCTCTCTTTTGCCTCCCTCTCTTGCCTCCCTCCAAATCCGGGGCTGCCAATCAAATTTTCAATTGCAATACACCAAAATCGATTTTGTGCCACTTCACATGCATGGGCAGAGTTGTTTCGAGCACTGTGCAATGCTGTCTTGAAGCTCACAAAAGGAGTCGGTAGGACTTTGCGTTTCATGATAATAACTCAAGACATACAAAACTACTCTCCTCCAAAGTTAAGGGAGTGGTGTGACGGTCATGTCTCTTTTAACAACCAACAGTATGTCGAATGTTATGCACTTTATCTTCTTAAAGCCAGAACTTACTGAAGATATTCCACCACCATGTTTTCGCATCTTTTAAAGGTTTCCGTAAACTTAATCTTTTTTGAAGAATTCAATATGCGCAAATGTGAATACCTGATGGAATCACCCACCACTAAATAAACTAGGTGTAGCAGACGAGTCAGTGCCGAGACAGTGTTGGCGTACCAAATATGGCACTTGCCTAAAGGAAGAGTCCCAAAATGTTGATAAGTTGTGTCTTAAATGAAATTTGAAGTTAATCATAATGTGTGGAATAGTAAAACAAAAGCCATTTGGGTGGTTAAGATTTTGTCTGATCCATTTTGTATAATTTCTGAAGGTTTGGGGGAAACTCTGGCAATTTAATTTCTGTAACATTAACCTAGGCGTGGACGTTTTGAAAACATGCAATCTTCGATGCTCTGTATCTCAAACAAGAGCCTTCCTCATATGACTTTTTAATTTTTGTTGAAGAGCTATGGTCCTAATCTTCCCAAAAAATACAGTTTTGAAATAACCAGTCGCTTTATAGCCGAGAGAAATTGACGTTGGTGAGAGTCATTTTGTACACAAGTCTATGGGGAACTTATTAGTGGTGTGATTCCTACAGATTTCATGCATCACTATAAATGGATATTGCAAAGCCTTGTTTTGAGTCAGTTCAGGATAAACTTGAATGTTTTATACAATGTGTAAGCAATCAATATTTACTCTAGCGATCAAATGTGAGCCGGATTTAAGAAAGTTTGCAAGTAGATTTGGTGAGCTTGGGTGCCAATAGGAGATCGAATCAGTTCCTAGCTATGCTTGATCACAGGTTTGTACTTATTACATGACTCACTATCGTAGCCGCACACGTCACTGTGTTAGTATCAAAATTTTGCAGCCGTGCACTCTCGTACGTGTACAATGTGTACTCTAGTCATTGCAAAATGCTCACAGTCAGGGGGCCAGGGCCTATTAGCCTAGGCCTAGGTCTAGACGTCATAGCATGTAGTATAGGCTACATGTCTTTTTTTTTTTTAAATTAATATTACAGCACATTTTGGTAACATGGGTGTAACCAGGAGGGGGGGGGGGTAACTCCAATTGTAAGGGTGCATCAGCTGGCATACAAGGCTTTCCATGCAGAAATAGACCTCTTGTCTCAGATGATGTATCACGCATTTGCCATATGCCATGATATGGGATTGCAGGAATCCCGAGCATTTGTCTCATGAGGGTCGTGGGTAAATTTGGAAGTCCAAGGGCAAAAGAAAATTGGAAATGCATGAGCCACAAGTTGTATGGATTTCAGTTTCTAGTCCACATTGCTATAAAAATCAATGATGAGCAGATTCTAATTGTAAAATAGACCTCTCTGATCAACTATTCAAGGCAGTTTCAAACATGGCAATATTGCATGTAACCTTATGGCAGCACATCTTCTATCCATGATGGGATGTGATTGATTGATTAGAATGTTATTTCAGTGAGTTAACTCACAGAAGAAAAGTTGTACAGGGATGTGTTAATGAATCACTAAAAATTGCATAATCGGGTGCTTTTGAGGCCACTTTTGTTCTTGGGGAAATTACACCAATTTAACTGAAATTTGGGGGGTGCTTTTCAGCCTCTCTATCTACTGGAAGTCCCATGCATGTTGAATTGGGGGATATCTTTTTTATAAAAAGCACCCTTTCATGTAAATTGGTGATTTTAAATGCCATTTTGTAGAATTTGCTCATTTTGAATTAAGTACTCGGACTTCAGATCTTTTCTTACAAAATGTGCTATCTTCAGCAGAAAGCAAAAATAAGGGAATAACTGCAGAGCGTTTTTACTCATTTTGGTCTATATTTGAGTACAATGGCTCGTACGATACGAAAAATAACATTCAATATTCTGGAAAATAGGTGTCTTCAGGAATCACACCACTAAATAAACTAGGTGTAGCAGAGCGTCAGTGGAGACAGTGTTGGCGTCCCAAATATGGCCTGCCTAAATGAAGAGTCCAAAAATGTTGATAAGTTGTGGTATTTCAAATGAAATTTGAAATTATCATAATGTGTGGACTAGTAACAAACCATTGGGTGGTTAAGATTTGTCTGGGCCATTTTTGTATAATTTCTGAGGGTTTGGGGAAAATCTGCAGTTTTAATTTCTTAGTACGATTCAACTAGGCGTGGACGTTTTGAAAAAATCTTTCGATGCTCTGCAGCTCAAAAAATCAGCTTCATCATATGACTTTTTAATTTCTGTTGAAGAGCTATGGTCATAATCTTCCCACGAGAAATGATGTTGGTGAGAGGTCATTCTTTACACAGAGTCTATGGGGAGTATTTAGTGGTGGTGATTCCTTATGTTACCTTAACTCTTTCACCATTTCACTCAATCAGAATGTGGCACAACTCATTTTGGATGTCCGCAGTTAAATGGAGTTGAGTCTCTCATATTTGAACAAAGCAAATGAGATGAAACAACAAGTATTGAAAGCCTGGTTGTTTTCTTTAATGGCTACACAAAACAAGTTATTATGTTGAGCTTTAAATTTGAGACAGGCTGTAGTATCCCTCCGCCAAATTTTGGAAAAAAAGGAACATGGTTTTTGCATTGCCTGCAATTATTGTAGGAGGCATGTATACTGATCCAACTTTTGTATGCCTGTTCGTGTGTGTATGTGTTGTGTGTGTGTGTATGTATGTATTTATGTATGTATTTATGTGTGTTAAAGTTTCGGTTAACCTTTTTCAAATTGCTTGTGCGACGTGCGTGCCACCAAACTC
Organism: Ophioderma brevispina; assembly: GCA_023653785.1. Classification (NCBI taxonomy): domain Eukaryota; kingdom Metazoa; phylum Echinodermata; class Ophiuroidea; order Amphilepidida; family Ophiodermatidae; genus Ophioderma; species Ophioderma brevispina. The sequence continues at coordinate 44,810 of JAMKCH010004799.1, read as the reverse complement.
AAGTCATTGGTCAAGCATAGACACGTTATGGTAGGATTAAAGGTCACATACCAAGGTCAAAGGTCATTGGAGATAACTTGTGAAGCGAAGGTGGATTGCAAAAGCAAGTGACACTAGCGGTTCGAGAACCGTTTGCAACAGGCTGTCTTTAACATAACACATCAAAACACGTGTTAATATGTGCAAAAACCAAGTCTGTGTGTGTTACAAGTAAAAACAGATTTCATTCAGTTAGGAACAACTCAGTCATTTGGGATCCAAAATCAATGAGGTTTGCTGTTTTGCTAATAAACAATACTTTTAAAATTATGTATAAAGAATTTGCATTAATGTTTATTAAAGACCTGAAATTAGGGGCACTTTTTGGGTAAAGTTTTTTTTTGCACTCTTTATGTTGCTTTTTCATGAAAGCATGAAATAAAAGTTGCTCGCAGTCAGCTTAATTGATGTAGGAAGTGTTTGTTATTTACACAATACAATACATAGTGCCTTATCAGTTAAAGACGGACTCGGAGATTTCCCGGGGATGGCACCCTCAATTTCTAACAAATCACATTTTTTACATATACATAATGCTTGTCCATGCATACTGTGTAATATAGCTAAAGCTTAAATCAATGTCATCCGTATAGAAAATCAAGATGTGTTTTAAAGGTCCCAGGAAATGCAAATAGAATTGATGTGGTTTGTGTCAGGTCTACAAGGAGGGACGAGAAAGCATTCAATATTTGGGTTGTAATGACATCATTAGTGAAACTATTGATTTTTCAGAGAGTAATGGAAAATTACAGGTAACTGGTGTGAATCTATTCATGGCACTGACTGAAAATCAATAGTTTCCATAATGTCCCTGGTAGTGTATCTTTTTTGTGGACCTGTTTATGGAATGGAATGCCCCATCTCATTTCCTGGGACCTTTAAAATTCTGGATCCGGAATTTTTGTTAAACACAGTATCCTTTGGTACTGTTATGCTATACATGCATGCTTAAAGCGGCACTGTCACATTTTCACAAATTATGAAATTTCTTCAATTTGCTCTCAAATGATAGTCTAGGCCATTGGAAGAATAGAGATACATTTTACACATAAAAATTACTCAAAAACAGATAGAGACGTTAATAAGAGGTTAAAGACATCCATGTAATTTGTAAGCTAACTTTTAAGTTATCCATAACTTTAATCAACAAATGTGTATATTACATGAATATCATAGATTCGTACTCATTGATATTAAAACCACAAAGGTCACATACGGTCAAATAGGGTGCATGCCCTGTGAAACATGCATACGGTGTGCGTTTTCTTGTGTTAAATGCCATTTCCGTCGTCTGCTGAATCAATGTCGCCGATTATAAAATCGTTTTGTTTACCCATAAGGACGCTGATTTGGTCTTAGCCATTTCAGGTGAGGGCTAATGTATATAAAAGCTTTACAACCATGCAAAAATATCGATTTTGAAAAATCTTGAGGGCGCACTATTTTTCAAATGTGCCAGTGTCTCTTTAAACAAATCAAATTCATCTCAAACTTGGAATTGAGCATATTAGGTGATTATCTTTAGTTCTAGATGACTATTTTTAATTAATACACACAAAAAATTATATTTTCAAAGGGGATCATCACGCTAAGCTTTGTTAAATGTTCTCATAGTGCCTCCATTCAGCCATGAAAGGCGCTCAGCATATCAGAGAAATCATTATATCAGAACAGATTTATGCCAAGAAGCTTGATTTTAGAAGCAGGAGGAAACTGGAGTACCCGGAGGAAACCTGCGGGAACGAGTATGGATCGAGAAACCAAATTCACATAAGCCACAGAGAACGAGCCCCTATACTGAGGATCAAACCCGGGACCTCATTGGTGAAAGGCGAGGGAAGATACGCTGCGCCAATTTTTATCCCCCGGCAGAGGGGGATATTGCGAGGGTGCGCGTGTCTGTGTGTGTGTTCTAGTTTTGTTAGGTTTTCGTTTTTCAGGTCTCCTTCGAAAAGTTGAAGTCCGATTTAAAACATTATCATGTTTGAGGAGTCCAAGTGTGTGAAAATATCGGATCCAAAACATGATAATGATAAAATTGGATGATTTACGCCCAATATTAATTGGTCTTGCTATGAGTTTTAAAATATTGGGCTCGACTGCGTCTCGCCCAATATTTTTGCAACTCACAGCTTGACCAATTAATTTGGGCTTAATCGATCCAATTTTATATCAGACTTGGGTTTAAGTGTGATAGGGGTTCTTATATGTGGATGATGTCAAAGGTCATGGACCAAGGTCAAAGGTCATCTGAGGTCATGTTCCAGACTGCCATCTTGCCAGGGGGGTTGATGCAAGTTTACTTGCAGTATTTTTCACATATGTGAACTAAAAATTAGCATGTTATTTCCCGTGAAATCTCAGAGTTAGCCTTTAAGGTCAAAGCACTTTACAAATAGAAGAAAATACTATTGGGCCTAATGCATAACAATATGAATATAGATTTAAGACCAATAAAATCTTTAGGATAAACACTTAACATCGAAAATAAAATGATAAAAACTGTAGCGGCACAATTAAACGAAAGTCACAAATTGTGGATATTCAACTCTTTCGAAATAGGTGAAATTTTAGAGCTTTTTTAAGCGGCACTGGCACATTTTCACAAAATATGAAATTTTTTCAATTTGCTTTCAAATGATAGTTTAGGCCATTGGAAGAATACAGATATATTTTACACATCAATACATACCCAAAAATAGATAGGGGCATTGATAAGAGGCTAAAGATGTCCAGCTAATCTGTAGGCTAAACTTTAAGTTGCCATAACTTTAATCAACAAAATGTATCTATTACATGAATATCTCAGACTCGTACTCATTGGTATTAAAAACCACAAAGGTCACAGATCTTCAAACATGGTGGATGCCATGGGAATCAACTCTGGCATGTGTTTTCTTGTGTTAAACGTCATTTCTGTAGTCTACCAAATAAAATCACTCTGTGATTTAATAATATCGTTCTGTTTACCCATAAGTGCACTGATTTGGGCTTAATCATTTCAGGTGAGGGCTAATGTATATAAAAGCTTTACAACCATGCAAAAATATTTTGAAAAATCTTGAGGGCACACTATTTTTCAGATGAGCCAGTGTCTCTTTAAAGGTGAGGATGGGCCTGGAGTGGCAAATAGAGATGGGCAAAGAGTTCCATACCCTAGGGGCTGCATTGGTAAAAGCCTTGACACCCCATGACCTTTTTGTATGAGGAATAGTAAGGAGTGTGTTGTCAAGAATATAAAATGAGAGGTAATTGGACAAATATGATAATGGTTTAGAAATACTTGTGTAAGTAAGAAGCATAAGCTTAAAGACAAGCACATACGTGGCGGGGGGGATCACCCCCTAAATTCCACAAAAGGGGCAAAAGTCCACTTCTTGCAGATTTTTTTTTGCATAAAAAATCCAAAAATTAAAAATTTTGACAAGAAAGGCCACATTTTGGTGATCAGATGTTCAAAAAGTCCAAGAAAGGACCATTTAGGAGGTTAGGTCCACTTTCACCAAAAAAGTCCACTTTTTTAGGTTCCGCACCCACCCCCAAATAAATCCTGTGTACGGCCCTGCTTAAAGACAACACATTCACTAATCGGTAGCCAATGGAGCTCTTTGAGGAGTGGAGTAGCTGGTGTCTTATCAGTTCTGAACACCAGCTTGGCAGTTCTATTTTGCAATATCTGTACTTTAGTCCGATCTCTGGCCGACATTCCATACAGTAGTGAATTGGCATAGTCGATATAAGATCAGTGAGTATGCAAGCTGACAACTGTGATTATAAAATGATGATTCCAGTAAATATTGCTAAGGTGGAAGTTTACAGACTTAGTGATGACCTTCACACGTTCAGTCATGGACATTGATTATACAATACCCTGATGGTAATGTCTTTGAGGTGTCTGATGCGATATGATGAACATGAGATGGAATGTTCTGTCTTTTCATTTGAATTTGTTACAGCACATCCACTTTGTGATTCCATCAGGAAATTAAGAGATACCTGTCAACAGGACTTTTGGCATCACCATTAATCTTAAGCTGCACATCATCTACATAAATGTGGCAATGCTTGTGAATACATTATGAAAAAAAAACCTTGAGAAAGACCAAAAGGAATATGTTTTTATATTAGAAATAGCGTACCCGATGCACACTCGGAATGAGAGGTTCTGCAGGTATGGCCGATTCCACTGTAAAGCAGTGCATTGAATTTTGAATGTATTACTGTCTATCGAAGAGAATGGCACGATCAACTCTATCTAAAGCATAATGGCGACTGCCTTGTCTTTGTAAATTGCATTGAGGATATCGGTCTTGAAATGCAGAAGAGCTGTGTCATTCTTCATGAGCTGACTGAAACTTCTGATTTAAAGGCACTATCGGTGATTTGCCAAATCAGAAAATCAACAAGTATAGCTGTCCTAACATATCCTACAAATGACCTACTAGGACCAAAAGGAGCATAATTAGGACACAATTAGATATTTTAGTCATTACTGTCTGTACGGACACTTACTACAACACGCAATTGAATGTCAATTCGTATCTTCGAATTCTGATGTTTTCTTAGCATTTTATAAATTTTTCAGTAACTTATGAGATTTCTACAGATTTATCCTTTGCTTTTAAGCTATTCCTGTAAATTTCTAATATCTATTACTAAAAAACCCAACTTCGTGGGTTTGTTTGTCTGGCTATGCGTTTCGCCGTCCTTTAACATACGGATATAAATTTTGGTATGGTGGTAGAGCTCCGACGTACGAGGTTTGTGGTCACATTTTCGAGGGGTCATTTTGGGGTCAAAGGTCATCCAAGGGTCATTGGGGAACTTGGGGTGCTTTGACATATGGATATGAATTTTGGTTTATAGTGGTAGAGCTTCGCCATACGAGGTTTGTGGTCACGTTTTCGAGGGGTCATTTTGGGGTCCAAGGTCATCCAGGGGTCGTTATTGGGGAACTTGGGGTGCTTTGACATATGGATATGAATTTTGGTATAGTGGTAGAGCTTCGCCATACGAGGTTTGTGGTCACATTTTGAGGGTTCATTTTGGGGTCAAAGGTCATCCAGGGGTCATTATTGGTAACGTGGCTGTGCTTAAAGGGGGGGGGGACTGACTTAGTGCCCGGGCGCTAATAGGTCTAATACGTACCTTCTGAAAACATTCCAGTATACTCATCTAGCAGGTATACTCAGCTAGTGGGGGCCCGCGCACAGTGCGGGCTCCCCACTAGTTTTTCCTATTTAAGGTAAACCACTGGATGGTCCTTTACCTACTCAGGATGAGTTTGATCTTTGTTAGTACAACTGATTTACCTTAGAGACAAGTTTGTCAATACCACTAGTTTACCATAAGACAAGTTGTTCATCAAAGTTACTGAATCATCTTAGGACATTTTCTTCATCAATACAACTACCTAGAATGAGTTCTTCATCAATACTGTTGATCTGCCTGAGATAAATTATTGTCAATACAACTGACCCACCTTGCACAAGTTCTTAATCAATACCACTGAACATAGCATGCTTTTGTCAAAGGAATTGTACACTGAATTGTCATAGGGACTTTGGCCATATGTTACCACTGGCTAGTGGGTTGATTTGGTGCCAGATCCTCAACCCTCGCTCCGCGGCCTCAACTCTGTCGTTTCCATTGTTTCCCTTATTAAAGCGGGCCAAATACAGATCAGTGACAAGATAATGTTGGTTGAGTGCAACAACTAAATTATTCAGTTATGAAAAAGGCACGTTTGAAGCAGGAACAAACCTAGTAAACTAAATAAGTCTTTCTTATGGATTTCCCAGTTAGTTTGAAACATTTTTGTCACCTGGCAAGAAGATACGGATTAGCTTTTTTTTCGCTGTGGGCCCTGTATATTGCATAGCTTGTGTTATATGCAGTAAACCAAGGTCTTAACAATTGAGTCTTTTTTCACATTTACATGACTGATTAACTCATGCCTTGGTCAGAAGAAAGAACCACTGACCTAAGGCCTCTATATGGGTATAACCAAAGTGCCCTTTGATTGGACCATTGACCCTGTGGGAACTTTGACCCCCTGAACTAAGATGCTAAGCCACCAAGTTACTCAAAGAAACCATTGGCATAAAATGTAACAAATTGTTCATTTCTCACCTTTTATTCACCGATTATTATTAACTTCATTATTTGTTTGAATTGGCTAATGTCACAGCTAGCAAAGTGATTGTGCTGTCCAATTATTTTGATTAATGGACAGTTGGCTGAGGGAGCTAATGATTGGTTTTGAAAATAGTTTAGGGATGTTTCATTTCTTGGGGGATGGGGGAGGTGGTTTCATGAAGTTTTGGTCTTAGTGTCCAGTTTATTCTTGGTACTTTTTGGTTGGCTGGTGGTAATTGGTTTGTGGTTTTTGTCAGGTGGAGAATGAAAGGGGTGGTGATTTAGTGTCATGGTCTGGTGTCAGATATCTGGTTCTTGGTGTCCAATGTATTGTCTCAGGTGTCAGTTATTATATGTGGGGTTCAGTGATAAGGTTGTCTGGGGTGGTTTCAGGTTAAGTGTCAGGCATTTTGGTGCCAGGTGTTTGGTTGTCATGTTGAGTGTCACATGTTGGTGTTGCGGTGTCAGATTGTTGGATGTAAGATGTTGTTGTCAAGTTGTGTGTCGGCGGTTTGGGTGCAGATGGGTATCAGATGTTGGGTTCGGGTTTGGTGTCAAATGTTGGGTGCCAGGTGTCAATGCTGGCAGATAAAGTGTCAGACATTTGTTGTCAGGTGGTGGGTTGTCAGATGTTGTGTATGTTGGGTGTTAATGTGTCAGTTTGTGTCATGTGGGTTTGCCAAGTGTTGGGGTTGGGTGTCGTTGTGTTGTTGTGTCAAATGTTGAGTGTCCCGGTGTTGTCAAAGGTTGACGTGTTGGGGTTTGGGTGTCAAATGTTGAGGTGTGTTCATGTGTTGGTGTGTCAGGGTCATGGGGTGTGTCAGGTCAAATGTTAAGCGGTGGGGTTGTTGTAGGTGGTGTATTTTAGGATGCCTGGTGTCAGTTTATGGGTGTCTATTGTCTGAAGACAGTTTGGTGCCAGGACTCAAGTGTCTGGTCTCCTATGTCAGGTGTCTTGTGTCTGATTCCTAGTTTCGGTGTGCCATATTTACATTCGCAAAATGAGATGTGATAGTTAAAAATAAAGGGCACAAGATTCTGTGAAAAACAAAAATAATGATTAAAATTGGATGGATTTTTTCTCACAATACTCCACAGTAATTGGTCTCGCTGTGAGTTTTAAAAAAAATTGGGCTCGTCGCTGTGCGACCTGCACACCAATTCTTTTTAAAAACTCATAGCTCGACCATTTTACTTGGAGCATTGTGCTCAAATCCATCCAATTTTATATCGCATACTTGCGTAGAAGAACCTCGGCTCTAAGACTCATTATGTGGTTGTATTGTAAGTGTGATGTAAACAGGTTACCTCTGATATTGATGACCCCTATTATGAATTCGATCCCATATTTTGTCACACTCCCAAAATCTTTGTAAAAAACTACTTTCTTTGGCACATAACGAGTTAAACCACCCCAAAGTTAGTTACTAAAAAGAACCACTGGCAAGACTTAATGTGGGATGTATACAGATTGACCTTTGATGACCCCTGTTTGACCGGTTGACCCCAATTTTATTCAAAACAAAGGTACAATAATCATTTCTCACTTATGTATTCACCGATTAACTTCATACTTGGTCAGGAGAACCACTGGCCCAAGGCTAATAATGAGGTTTGTAAAACAGGTTGACCTTGATGACCCCTTATGTGAAGTCACATAATCCATAACACTGCAACTCCCGTTGGCAAAACGCCGAAGATTGATGGCAGGTGACGAGTGTTCCGTGTCGCCTGCCATTAATCCATTTCGTATCTTGGTAGTGTTTTTTTTGTCAAAAAAAAATGTGGGTTTGTTTTTTAAAACAAGTTGGTCTTTGGTCAATTTTCCCCATGTATATTAAACATTTGATCAATAAAATAAGGTTACTTTATTTGATACATTTTTGTGGGAATGGAAATCCAATTTAATTTTGGTGTATCCATGGTTCACCACTTCATGTGAATGTACGAAGTTTTGCCTTTGGTCATATAATTTCACATTTATCTCGGTATATTTCGTCTTGTGTTGCTGTAATGTATATAGCCAAAATTTTATAATTTTCTGGTCTTTTACTTTGTTTATTACCAAGTAGTTCAGAAACCATGGCCAGGTATGGCCACATCCTGGCTTGGCTTGATCTGCATCAAAAACGTTTTTTCAGGACATTGCACCAGTTTATGGTGGTATCACTGACATCTACAAATGGACTAGAGGGTCTGAGTCGCGATTGAAACATCAGGAAGTTGGTTCGTTTTTGACCTATACAAATATGCGGGAAACAATGAATACCCTTGTCAAACAATAGAACATCTGTGTCGAATATGTGCACCAGCAGGTGTGTATGCATTGTTTCCGCCATATTGTATAGCGTCAAAAACCAACTTCCTGTTGTTTCACTCGGGACCATTTCACTGTGCGGCAGCCCGATATACATGTATATACGTCTAGCCCTTTTCCTTTCATCATATCCAATTGTTTTTCTTTTGTTCAACTGTCAATTATAGTACGGGAAACAGCGGTCAGAGACCGTTTTAAAATACTATGAATATTCATCACACCGTTATTTTTCCGAAGTGTTCTCTGGACACTTCCGGAGGAAAAATACACGGTCTGATGAATATTCATAGTTAACAATATAAAGCATTGAAACAAAGGAAGGAAAATTCTAGAAGCAAACACTCTTGCCTCAGTGGTTCAATGAAGAAATAAACAATAGTGAAAGAACAATATAAAAGCTTTTTTTTTTTTTTTTTTTAATTTTTTATTTTTCAGAAAACAAATCCACTCAAAGTAGCTTATCTGTCGATTACGATTCAGGCAATGTAGTGACTTAAGTTATGCAAATTTCCTCTTCACTATTTTTTAAAGGGATAATCGCCCACATTTTGCCCTTTATTGTTTGAAATTAAACAAAGATGAAAGAACAGGTGATTTTGACTCAATACAAAAGCTTATTGTGATTGTCGGATAACTATCTTCTGTTTAGCTAATAAATGTATATCGACAACGAAAGCCAAGCTAGTGATTTAAAGTCATGGAAATGTTCAAAAGGACAATTTAAACCTTGCTTTTACTTAAATGGGTACATGGAACAAGTGGCTTACCCATAACGCCAGATCACTGAATACGGGATTTAAAAATAAAAATTGAGGGAGAAACGTATAAAAAAAGGGAATTTCTGCCTTGTTTCTTTACGCAATAGAGTGCTAATGATAGCCTTAAGACATAGTCTATTTAAGAATTGCCTAAGATAGGATATCTTCTTAGCTAAAAACTTCGCCTGCGTAACAAGCATTCGTTAGTGCACCGCGGATAACTCTATATCAAGATCTTTAATTCGTGGTGTCATTTCCATCCGGGAGTCAGATTACGGGTGAAAGGGTTATTGGAACTGAACTACTAAATATCCAAACCTGCCTCTAAATAAACAATTAGACACGGCTAAACCAGTCAATAGGATAAGCTTCTCAACAGATGGGACCCCATTTCTAACTCAGATCAGGCTTTCCTTGACAATAAGATTATCTCTCTAGAAGAGTAACCTATTATCGATTAGACCTTGGTGTTAGACTCCTGCAAAAGTGAACATAACAGCCTCAATTGTGTTTTAATTAAGAAAAAACGTAACGCTGCTTTCAAAATATTTAAAAAAAAACCGAAATATATTCTCAATTTTTACTGAATAATTATAAAAAAATCGATTTTCGTTCTTGTCACGACCCGTATAGGTAAGATAAAGAATTCAAAAACACCGTTATGAAAAATAATGGGTTTGATTAAGTCTGGCTTGCCTGTTAGACTCCGACCTAGCGGCTCGCCTAATGGCTCGCCGCTAGGTCGGAGTCTTAACAGGCTCACCAGACCTTATCAAAACACCATTATTTTTCATAACGGGGTGCTCTCTCCTTTATCTATACCGTAGAGGGGTGCAGTGGGTGGTATTCATAATATCAAACCCCGGGCTTATCTACTACATCCTGTAATCCATTCTTTTGAGCCTACTCGACTGCATCCGACGAGACGGGCGGTTGTGGGTTGAGTGCGTTGGTCCTGGGAACCCTCCCTCTCCAGTTGCAGTAAATTCATTGCATTTGTATATATGTTTTTCTAATTCTTTATATCCCTACCGTCCCTACAGGAAAATCTGACCAATCACCGCAAAAAAGTGAGGTAGCGGTATTTTTGTTGTCAGATCTAGGAGCCAATTCCCACTAACTCAGGCAGGGGTCCGCTCCGTGATTTTTTTGTCAGGTGGGTTTTAAAGGTTTAAAGGACGTTTAGAGATATACATATCTGTGAAGCCCATGCATATTTGTTTTGTGAAGCAACGACAGGAACATACAGTTGATGCGAGGTGACAAGCAACAATGTTCCAAGTCAACACCCCTACTTTGCCTTACAGAAAAAGCTAGGCTCTCAAGGTATGAATGGTCACATGAACCTAGCTTGTTGTGATGCTGCCGGTAGTTTTCCCCCCGGGGGATGGATGCATGGTTCGCTGCGGCTAACTCCAACCACAAACTTCTGTTGGTTCTTGTAAGCCACAATGTATAGTAGATCGTAGAGCCATTCTTTATTTAGAGTCCAGTGCCTTCTTAATTGCTTGTCAGACCAAGGAATTTAAAGCAGTTTCTCAGAATCTGGTTGGGGAATCCTCTGGACCCTACTTCTACTGGATAGTATTTCAGCTCCCATCCAGCTTCTTGTGCTTTCTTTGGTAAGGTCTTCATATTCTTTCGGTGGGTTGCTTGTGCCATATTCTCTTCTGCTGGTACTGTCAGTTCAATGACAACACCTTTCCTGGCAGGAGAATAGATGGTGACATCTGGTCTGCGTGTGACGTGGTGACTATTTCTGACAGAAATACAATGGGGCTTTTGTCTTCATCCCATACCAAAGTCCCTTCTTCACTATTCTGGATACATCCCTGCTTCTTTTCTCCCAGCCTGGTAGCATTGCCATAGTGAGTGCCCTTAACTGACTTGAAGCCTATGCCAGATGATTTGCTTGGGTAATCTCTCTTTGATGGTGTTATTGTTAAGAAGGGTGGCGGGCACAGCTGATGGACATCTCGAAGGGACTGTGTCATGTCTCCAGTTGATTACCTTTTTGGATCATGAGTACTGGCAACAGGTGACTATATGAATCATGCCGCAGTGTATATCCACACAGGCACGCAGTCCAATAGCAGGTTATTCAAGTTTCAGATGGGCTGGTGTTTAGGAAGGGTATCCGATATAGTGTTTAAGTTCGGCGTGATTAAAGCAGATTAGGTTACCTGATTAATGTTAATTTCACTGCCGAATTGCAGGCCTTACGTTGGGGCTTAGGTTAGCTGAAATTTCCATTAGAGTTCTGATTCACTATTTGTCTTATGGCTTTGAAAGGACAGAGAGTGTCGTCATCCCTATATTGATGAGCTGTTGGAAGTATCCTTTCAAATTGTCTCAATTGAATAAATCTGTTGTGTTAGCTTGGATTCCGAGTCACATTGATTCACGGCAATGAAAAGGTTGATGTATTGGCGAAAAAAGAAGCCCTTAATTAATGAATATAACAAATATTGAGATCCCCTTTACAGATCATTTAAGGCTTCAGTTAATGGCTACATCAGAAATAGGTGGCAAATGCTGTGGGAATCAGTCCTAATAATAAAAGATTGCTTTTCAAACCAACTGTTGGAAGCTGCTGGCAGTTCAGTTGGATGGACGAAGGGACGAGATGTATTAGCGCGAGGTAACATTGCGTCATTAAGTATATGACCCATAGTATTTGCTTTAGAGGTTAAGCCAGGTCCTCGGTGTATTCCTTGTGATTGTGCTCTTTTTGGTGAAAAAAGTATTACTTGAGTTGTCGTTGATATGCGCTCATTCGTAGAAACTATTATAGCGTCCCAGATTTGAAACACCATTATTCAAGATATTAGGGCCTCTCAGGTGCTAAATTTTCTGAAAGGAGTGATTTGGTTTAAAATTTTTAAACTTGTTTAAAATGTTGTGATTAAATATTTTATTGTGGTGTATGTTTGATAAAGATTTTGTGGTTTTAATATCTTATGACACGCTATAACACGATTGTGTGAGTTGTCATTAAACTTTAATCTCCAATCAATCACTCCTACATAGTGTTTAGGTAGAATTTCAGAATTTCTGGTGACCAGGAGTAGAGGAGATTATTCCACCTAATGTCCATATGCTTGCCGTCTCCCAAAGAGCCGTCTACCTTGTGGGGCATGGGGCCCTTTACACGGTTACAAACATGTTCCTCAGGACACGTCTTTCACAGTTTAGACAGGAAATTTGAGACTTAAATGCGCCTTACTATGACTTGGAATGCTTTCATTGAGCATGGACTGATTTTTCTCTGCTATCGGAACTAGTGTTCAATAATTTATCATGAATTTTAATATCCACCCACTGCCACGTGCCTTATTCAATGCCCTACATTCGAAAAAGTACAGAGGTGACCACGATGCGTGAATCTACTATAGTGGTTAACCATCAATTTTAGCTCAGTATTGAATAGGGATTTGCAAAACATGCATTATTGCGTCTACCATACAAACACCGCAAGTTTGTTTCCCACGGTACCTTGATGGGGTGTATGTGTGCAAGGGCCAGGCTTCTATCACAGTAGAGAACACGATACAAATAAATCGGAAACAGCATCTTTAAACGTCTTTCGTTATTGTATCCACCTGGCCATAGGCAAGTTGCTTTCTGATCAATACCAATGGCATGCTAATCCAAGACAACACAATGAAGTGTGTCAACCTGTAGTTATACCGGTATTAAAACTAAAGTTCGATGGAATTAAAAAACAAATCACTAATTCTCCTCACGACTATTGTACCCTATTGTAATCGTTTCCACCTGCGGTCGGACATAAGTCACTTAATACCGGTGTAGAAGTAATTATTGTCCGGCTTACTATAGTCCGGGACAACAATGGTGAACAATAGGGCCAATCGATTCAGTTGATTCTTCACCGCAACATTATTTCACGCTTTATTCCGTTATCGTCTTGGAAGATACGGAATGTGGCTCCCGCCGGACTATATCTGATTTCACACCGGACCCTAAATTGATCGGTTTAGTGCTGATATAAATTTGCCGTGTGAAAGCACCTCGGGTTTAAACTCTACGGACTAACTAGGCTTAAGTCCGACGATTTAATGCCGAAGAAAGAGAAGGGTTAAGTCCGTCGTAACGTTATGACCGGTATTAGTAAAGTAAGTGTGGACTGTTCTATCGGAACTAACGGTCGCATTTTCGTCTTTTCAGAAGTAAAGCACGGCAGAAGTGGCGTTAGTCGGGTGGGCGAAGTGGGAGACTCGGGCACCCTTGGAAAAAATGGGGAGTCAAATTTTGAAGCAAGGGAGAAAAAAAGGGGGCAAGGAAACGGGAGGAAAGAGTAAAGAGAAGAGGAGCGCCAGGGAGAAGCCGGGGTTTTTTGTGTTATGATTTACAGCTGCAGATAGTCAGTTCACCTATGTTATAATCTTCCTATTGTTGGCTTTTTATGAGCTTGCTACTTTTGCATTTTCCAAAGTTTAGATGCCACAGGAAACAGAAAATCAATGTTGGCCACTTTTTTTCAAATCGCGATCACAGCATCTGGATTTCAAAAAATGGCCGCCATTTTGACATAATGGGATATATATTGGCTTTCTAAAGCACATACAAATGGTAATTCCAACATCTAAACCTATTTTGAAGAATGCCAATCTCAATGCAACAACGTTAGATCATGTGGCTGTGGTGGCCATCTTAACATTCAAGATTGGCCGGCAAGGGAAGTTGTTTTTTTGCCATACCGGTCTCTGAGCTAGTAGGACATGATTATGGCTCTATACCCAATTTTCAGGGTTTAGGATCCATTAAGAACCTTAATAACGGCATGGACCACTTGTGTTTTTGGAAAGCCATCTTTGAATTTCAAAATGGCCGCAAGGGAAGCCATTTTTTGCCCACATTCTGGTCTCTAATACTAGTTAATTCATGATTCTTGTGTATACCCCAGGCTATAACCCATGTTTCAGGGTGTGGCTGCGAAGTAAAACCATTTGACTATAAAATTTATCTAAACACCTAGGGTAGTGAACTTTCTACAGAGGGTCCGCTGCAAAATGATAAGGTTAAAGTTTACTTACAATTAGTCTTTAACAAGCCTTGTATTTGACATTTTCGGACAATGACACTTCATTATCAGGCTCGCAATTCAAGATGGCGGCCTGTATGGCTACATTCAAAGATCTTAAAAGCTAATACCACAAAGCTAGAACTTTTCGCTATATTTAGTATACTCCATAAGTTTTAATAAATGAGTCAATATAAGTCACATCATGTCTTCATGTTGTCTATTAGAAGGTCGCAGTGATGTTTTAACTTTGTAAACATGCTTAAAATCAAGATGGCAGCCACAATGCCAACCTTCAAAGATCTAAGAAATATATAAAAAATTTTAATTTGCACAAAATGTAGTGCCATAATTATTTTAGCATAACCAGAAATTTACAATAAAAGTGTAAAAAAAGTAGGAGATTTGTCTCTAACCATTACAATCATATTTGCATTTTGTATTCGGTTTAATATGCATAACTTTAGGATAGGGTCAACACATTACTAATATATGGCACTTACAGATTTTAAAGATCCTGAAAGTTGCCCATATTTTCCGCCATATTGAATTTTATAAATAAAGGGTTAACAAAAGAAACTCAGATCATGACTTTCTAACATTTTTAGTAGTCATCAAAAAGGAGTAGTCAAAGACAACTTCGTATGTCATACATTGCGCTTTATTTTCATCATAATTTTAGTTTATGTCCAAAATATATTAAAATAATACTGTTATTGCAAGGATGGAATATCTTGTCAGGTGGCCATCTTGGACCTTTCTTTTGAATTTTAATTTAAATCTAAATCTAAACAATAGTAATTTGTGGGATATAAATATATACATATAATATGATAACTACACTTTAATTTCAAAGATGGCCATTTTGGCTGCCACCTTGGATACTTAAGTATGTATACTAGTTTCTGATGGTCAAAGATATATATTTTCACCATACCTGATTTACGCTTGGTTAGTAGTTCTTGGATGATAGTTATATGGCAATTACGTCTAAAGAATTCGGAATGTGGCCATTTTGAAATGTAGCATGTTGAAACAAAAATAAACAGATATGATGTTCCTATTAAGGAGAAAAGACCACATTTCTGTATTTAGTTTACCTTATGTTTTAAGTTTATGATGATAAAACTAAATATAAACGGACATTTCATTAGTTTTTAGTTGTTTGAAGTTGGCCATATGGGCGGCTATCGTAAATCGTATATTTGGGAAACCAATATTTTTTATTTCACTAAATATATATTTATTATTTTATTACATATTAACAATTTCTAGATTGGGTCAAAGGTCTCAGAGGGGTCATGTAGTTACTATATATGCATTTTAGGGTCAATGCTATAGCCCATCCCCTCTCTATCAAGTAGGACAGAATGACCCACTCCTCCACTCTTCAAAGAGCTCCATTGGCTCCTGATCAGTGGTATCATGTTTGTCTTAAGCTTATGCTCGTCTTACCTACAAGGGTATTATCTGGACAATTTCCATCATACTTGTCCGAATACCCTCACTTGTATTTCCTGGCAGGCCAGTCTTGTGGTCTGAAGATCGCAAGACGCTCATCACAGTTGCCCGTACAAAAGGGTGACAGGACTTTATAAGCAATGCAGGCCCTAGCCTATGGAACATCTATTTCCCAACCCAGTCCACCGTTACTTTTATAAAATTTAACACTATTTCTAAGAGTTGAGCATGTCATTAATTGGCATTTTGTCTCAGTTAATATGGTTTTTTATTAGATTGTGCGACTGTTTCTTATACTATAGATTATATGATATGTGTTTTACCTCAATGTTCATTACTCTAAATCATCATCATGTTTAGGCCAAACAGAAATTAAATGCCCTTACCTTAATTGATAAGCCCTATATCAATGAGTTTTGCATTGTATTATATAACACATTTTGATGATATAACCCAATAGTGCAACATGTATGGCAGGAAGAGGTTTAAAAAAACTTTGACGATGGGAATTGACCCCCCCCCCCCATCTTGAAATGGGAGCATACTAACGAAGCAAAATTATCGATTGGAATTTTTGAATGTCAAAGACCTATAACTCAGACTTATAATTACAATTTTTTATACTTTCTGATGTGTAATAAACATTTACAATATACAGATTTAGTAACTTAAAAAGATTTGTAAAGTGGCCCTATTGGCCCACCATCTTACTTTTGAGCTTGTTGGAAAAACGAATTACCAGATAAGAGTTCCTACCGTCCTGACAGGTAACAGACATATAATGCAAGACTTCATTGTACATTTATTAATTTTCGAGTCATTTTTTGCAGGCAAAATGTCAGTGTAAATACTACACTGCCTAGCGGCCATTTGAAATTTACGATGGCTGCCATACCCAAGTGTTCCATGTTTGCTATCAAAATACTTATATACTTTATTGAATTCCTAGACCCTGAACATGGATATAAACCTGGAATCATGCCTTACCATCTCAGGAACCGGGATATGGGCAAAAGCCCGACTTCATTTGCGGCATTTTGAAAATTTAATATGGCCGCCAAATCCAAATGATCGATTGTTATCAATGATCTTATTGGATTCCTTTTACCCTTAAAACATGGTATAGTAACCAGAATCATGATTTCTACTAGGTCTCAGAGACTGAGATATGGGCAAAATAATTGGCCCCGCATTTTTTTGAATTCAAAATGGCCGCCATAAGGGTCTTTTTTAAAAAATGTTGGGCCAACAATTGATTTCTCCTTTGGTGACCCATAAGCTTCATCCAGAAAAAAAATGTATATTTTTTTCCTAATCTCCAATAAAAAACCAACAAAATTACATAAGGAACCTGACTATAGGCTGCACACCGCTCATTTTGCCGACCTCAAAGAATAATCAGCCGGCACAGCCGAGCGAGTACATCACAGGGGAAACGTTTTCCCAAATCCTACAGTAATTGTTTCCAAAAATCCTGGATACGCCACTGATTCGGCGGAAAATTAATCTTTGCCCGTCAACTGGAAGGGAGAAATCTACAGGTCCTTGCCCACACTTGACTAGACGTCTAGTTACGCGTTTTACGCCACCGATGGAAAGCCAGCTCGGCATTCTGCATGTTTCGAATGATCAACCCAAAACATGCTTCCTTCTTACCTTCTCGTCCTCGTCGAGCCAAAGGGGTGTTTAAGCCTGATCGGTTTAGGTTAGCCTCAGGTGAAGATTTAATTTTTCACTAATTTTGTGTTTGAAATCACTTTAAGGATTATCCCTAATATTTCAAGTTACTTGGAACATGGTTTTAAAAAAGTTACAAGGGGTGGAGACCTTTGATCATGCCATTTTGAAACGAGGTTGTTAAAAAACAACATCACAGACGACTTTTTCACTATAACTTAATTTGGTTTTATTTTTTTTTAGCCCTATAATACAGGCTTGTCATCACGTAGCACATTAGAGTAGGAAACCCAATGTTCTTTCATAAACAGTCTCTCATTTTCTTGTCCAATTCATTTGAAACTCGCAGTATTCAAGTAAATGACATTTCTTTGAAGTTATTTTGTGGATTTTGAAAATTCTGAGCCAGATGTTTTGCGTTTTTGGGGCATTTTGGTTCATCCTTTGTGTTTTTTTGGCATGATTGTGGTTGGTAAGGCAAAATTATTCTGAATTGTCCGTTGTCCTACATGTAGATCATGCTGTGTGAGCTGAAAGCATGGCATTATCATGCTGCCTAGAAGGTCTTGCATTTGCATGCACCTAGTCTGATAACCACTTGGGCAATAAATTTCATGCTTATCTAGGTAGATGATAGTTATGTTATTGCCCGAAGGGTAGCTTGTTATTGTTCCCTTCTTCCCCACCAATATCTCCCCAGTGTCTAAGTTCCATGTGCCTTTTACCATTTTGTTACTTTACCCTCATTTCCCAGTTGCCTCCTGAGATGTGGCCTATTATGCAAGTCTCATTCACAAATGCAATGTTTCACATCATTGTTTCAAAAGCGCATATTATAGTAATATGCTTGAACGTTAACCTTGCGCTGTGTTAACTTGAAACAGCCCCCCAATTCTCTCACTCCAATCAATCATACGTGGCCTTAGAACACACAGCTACCTAAAAGCAATTAGCCCATCCCACAATGCCTCAGTTTTGGTACATTTCAATTTCACCTCAATAATCCTTGCATTGATCCCGCATGTGATCCCATCAAAAAATCCCCATTTTTTAATACATTAAAACTCGACCTTTTAACACCTGTTCCTGCACACAAACACTAGTAGCTCTTTAAAAAAAATTAATAATGAAAGTTTTGTGCTCCTAAACTTGAGTTTACAATGCCTAATTACTGACATATGTTTAGTACAGAACATTAATAGGCACATTGCCATGTATTAATGGGATTATTCAAAACAACCCTGCACTATAAGCAAGGTGTATGCAACCACTGTTTATTTCGTGGGAACTTGCATGTTACATCTAACCTTGTAGGCTTGTCACATATTCTGAATGTTGCAATTGTTTTTGCTTTTTCAATATTTTTTATGGGATTAAAAGTGTTAAAACCTATCTGGTATTATAAGTGGGTTAAAATTAGCCCAATTTGAAGTGTCCGATGTTGAATCGGGTTGTATATTAGTCAGTTAATTAGATGTATTTTGTACTTTTTGTATTAATTGACCATTTTACAATACTCTGTTAGCAAGGGACACAGTTCATTTTTGACAGTTTGACAAAACACAGGAGGTTGTCCTTGGTGAGGTAATTGCCACCCCGAAGGTTGGACCATGGACTTCAGAATAATTTAGTTCAGTGATATATCACCATTTGCAAAGCAGTGTTACGATTACAAATTTTTGAATTGACAATAAATGTTATTGAAAGTGAAACTACCGGTTAAGTGGGTGGGGGGTTCTCACACAAATGACCATACAGGGAGTGGCCATAGACACAGTCATCTGTCAACGTGAAATTAATTTTAAAAAAATACCAAGCCCAGATTAATGTGGTAAATTTTTTGTGGGTTCACATTCATAATAATTAGTTAAATTACGTATGACAATGAATTACCCATTTACTATTGCAATGCTACACATAAACATAAAATTTTTGCTGTTCATTTCAGGGGTCAATTAATACTCTGGTATGCATTATAAAGATGTAAAAAAAGCCCTGCTTTAAAAAAATGGTAAAACGCCGCTTTCTGAACAATTTTAAGGTGACCCTTTGAATAGTTTAACAGTGCAGTAAGGTACATTTCAGTAATGCAGGGCCACTTCAAATCAATTAAAGGTGCAATTTTGTTCTCTAACACCTCATTTTGTTTTTATGTTCATTAGATATCCCGAGTTGATTTTGAATGAGGTGGTTTGATGTTATTAACAAATTTTATATCCCTTGCCACGAGGCCAAAGGCCACTTCGTTAGAATTTCTGTCCTTGTACGGACAGAAAATACAAAATGGCTATTTCTTCCGGAGTAGATCGAATTTGCAAGTAATTAGGCAACAATTAGCTAACGGTTCAGATGATGTAAATCTCAACTCCTTTGGGTAAGTCCATGGGATAGGCCTGTTGGATCACGAAAAGCCATGTGTTGAAGTGTTGCTTTCATGTGATTATGACTTGCAAATAGCATGTTTTATAATAAATTCATAAGAACAAAAAGCAGTAACATTTTAATTAGGAGGTTTGGAAAAAAGACTAGCTGAAAACAATAACTTGTTGGCCCATAAAAATAGAGAATTTTCGTAAATTAACATTGTGGAAAACAATTATCATCATCATGGAACTTATGTAGTAATTTTTTTACTGAAGTACGTATGATGGAATATTCAAAGAGGGTAGATCTTTGATTTGTACCCTATTGTAGTGTTCAGGTAATGCAAATCAAGCCCTATTTAAGTCGTACGCTAGATTCATTAGGGCAGATTGTCCTTTTGAAAGGACTCTTCTTGTTACATTATGTTTTCGTATTTAATGTTGGGCAATTAAATATAGTGTTAAAGACACATGACTAAATAGTCATTGTCTTTCACACTATAGTTTATTGTCATATCAAATAAGACTAATTTCTACACCTATTTCATTTTACCTTGATCTTGGAAAAGCTGTATTGCAATTGTGTGAATGTTTTTTGAAAACCAACTTTGTCCAGGCATGTTACTCCTTGAAGTGTTACAGAATTAAAAGATAAAACAAGTTCACAGTATTTTTGAACACAAAAATAAACACAAGATTAAATTAATAGGTAGTGCCTACATCAGCATCTAAGTACTTTGTGGAATCATCCCCCCACACATTTAGAGGTACTGTATTCGATGAGAGCTGTATTAACATGATCAAAAGTATGGTGCGTGTTTTATTAGAGTGTATTGAGTTCATCCCACACAATACACCAGTTTTTGGGACATTTCACCTCATATGTCATGTGATGCCAGCCATGGATCCCCGCAAAATCCCATTCCAGGTTTGATTTATATCATAAACAAAATTGTCAATTAATTGTATTTTTCTATTGTACCTATATATAAAAGACTTTAAAGGATGTTGTTGGTTTTGAATGGCATCAGATTATAGGCTACTGCATCATTGTGCCTGTTTACATTTCCCAGTAGGAACTCATAATCTGACCTTTCAAGTGTGTTAAAATTCTTGCTAATCAAGATGGCAGCCAAATATGACCTGCCTTTTAAGATCTTTAAAAAAACCTACAATCATAATATATTGGCCGACATTTTGAATTTTTATTTTAAGTAGGTTGTCAACGAAAATGCCAGATACTAGTTTGAATTTTCAAGAACATACACTCAATATACTTAATTTAAACTTTAATAATAAATTTTGGATGCTAAAACTAAAAACAATACAGATACATCGTAATTTATAGGTTTTAAAGAAGGGCAAAAAGGTTGCCTAATTGGGCCCCCATCTTAACATGTTTTGCATGTTAACGAACAAATATGCCAGATAAGGATGTCAAAATGATCAAATACTTTTTCCATACCTTAATTTACACCTTTATAATAATAATTAGATGATGTAACTACACATAATACAGATATGATATGGGTTTTAATTATCTTTAAATGGCTATATTGGCTGCCATCTTGAATTTGGAAGATTTCCATTGCAGAGAAATGCCAAATAAAGGTTCCTAGTGATCAAATCCATATATATCATAAGTGTACGTGTAAAGCATAAGGCATACATATAGACACCAGAATCAAGTCTCTGCACTGCAAAATGTGGAGAACACTTGTCGTGTCCGGAAGTGTTCGAAATGCATTTTAGAGGTGTTAAATAATACTTGCAGAGTGTGTTCAATTGTAACAGATTTTGAACACCTGCAGAACATGTTTTGGGTGTTTATGATGCATTCTGTATATCATAGATAGGCATACTGGAAGAGTTAAGATCAATTTAATGATTCCGAGCGCATATTTGACGTTTGAGCAGCCATATTGGATTTTTTAATGACCAAATTACATTATTAACACGTCCTCGAGCTTACAAATACCGGAGTACCGCAAAAAGTGTATCTATCAGAAATACTTAAGGAATTTTTACTGATTTTGGACATGGAAGCAGCCATATTGGATTTTCAAAAATGCCACTGCACAAAAAAAAAAAAAAAAAAAAAGAAATGCCAAATAAAGGTTCCTAGTGATCAAATCCATATATATCATAAGTGTACGTGTAAAGCATAAGGCATACATATAGACACCAGAATCAAGTCTCTGCACTGCAAAATGTGGAGAACACTTGTCGTGTCCGGAAGTGTTCGAAATGCATTTTAGAGGTGTTAAATAATACTTGCAGAGTGTGTTCAATTGTAACAGATTTTGAACACCTGCAGAACATGTTTTGGGTGTTTATGATGCATTCTGTATATCATAGATAGGCATACTGGAAGAGTTAAGATCAATTTAATTCAAGTTAATTCCACTGATCTGGCACAGGTTTCTGAAACCCGGCGATTGCTTTGGAACTTTCGTCCACTGGCGTTTCAGAAGATACTTGAAAACCTCTTGAAAGGTTGGATGTTTCAATCCATACAAGACTGGATTTATACAAGAATTTGCGGTAACTAGCAAAGCAGAGTAGAGTAGACCATTTAATTGCGGGAAAACAAGACAAATGCTATACGGTGTTATGCAAATTGTGAAAGCAAGGACCACATAGAACATGTTTTTGGTTATAGCAATTTGACGACGTCTTAGGTGCTCCGTAAGGGAATTTGATGTGGAGCCATTGTTATCTGTTTCTTTCATTTTTACGTTTTTCGTGGCTGTTTGGATGAACTCTATGGCATGACGCCGGATTTGAACGAATATCAGAACGTAACTGAGGGTGATAATAATGAAAGGTATTGCGTATAAACCAATAGCTTGTGCAAATTCCAATTCGCGATTGCGTGGATGCGACGATATGGTACCACAAGCGTGGTATTTTTCGTTGAAGCCAAATTGTCCAGCTCCAAGGGCGTGGGGAATTAAGTTCACAAGAACTGATAAAATCCATGTTGAACTCGTCCACAATACAGCAACATAGGTGTTGTGAATTTCGTAAACCCAACGATTAGTGGTGTCTTTTAGACAGATCAGACGGTAAAATCCGATAGAAGCCAGCGTGTACAAACTGCAGCCGATGAAAACGTATACAGCGATGCCAATAATAACACATGTCCATTTAGGAATAAGTAAAGTGTCATCAGGGCTGAATAAGATTACGCATTCCCACGGAACTATCAAACATGTCAACAGGTCCGCAACGCTTAAGTTTACCACAAATATATTGGTAAATGTCTGTAATTTCTTGGATGCAAACACGGCAAATATGACCAAACTGTTCCCAAGAATGCCTGGTATCGAAATTAATACAAATAGCGCACCAACTATCACACGTTGGTGCTGGGTAATCACAGCAGATTCAGACAGAGAAGTATTTGAAATGATATTAGTCTGTTCCCATGGTAGAGCCATATTTAATGCAATTGAAGAGGCTGGCTGAAAAGAAGAAATCGGGCATGTATAGTTTTAATTTTGTACGTGTAATGAATCGATTATTGAATCTTGGATCATTGGGAATAGTTGCTGGGTTATATGGTTAACTATAAATATTAGAGTAGTAATTTATAGGGCTTTGTGGTATGCTTTATAGAGTCTATCATCGAAACAAGAAGTTTGTGAGGCTTTCGTATCAAATTGAAAACGGAAATCGTCACAGGCACCTCTAATTCTGAAAATGTCATATGACCTAGACCAAACACTAATCGTTTGTGTTTGCCAAGAACATTGCAAAGATCTTAAGTGCATACCAGAAGAAGACGCGGAAAGTTTACTGTCAAAATGGTTGTTTAAACTTTACACAATGCTGTTTATGTAGAAATATTCTACACCAACTTGTTTCAAACTTATACTGCTTCGTGCGTTGTATATATTCTAAACAACCATTATAACTGTGATGAAAGTTTCAAAATCCAGTTTAATAGGATAAAGTACCATAGAGTTTCAAAATTAAATGGTCGTGAAAGTGCATATAATATGTCAGAACGCGGAGACAACAGCTAAAAGTAGCCTAAAATAGTTCGTAAGTTATAAAATTTTACAGTCTTTTTACATTGCAGTACTGTTATACAGGATTCCATCGCTGTTTTAACTTGCTAACTTCAGTGGATCTCGACCATCATTTTAAATAGGTAACCAAAGTTTAAAAGGTTACAACTGTAATAACTGGCTTATACCCAAGCGTACAATCGAACTGGTCTTGGGCTAATATCAGCGTTTCTGTTAAACGTTGCTCTTCCAATCCATTTCACAGTGGAAGCTAGTAATTGATATAAGCGTACCACACGGAGATTGTATGCCAGAAAGAATTTGCTTGCTGCAAACTTTGTTACCATACAAAATGCAAAGCTTGCAAACCCTCGGGAACCCTGATTTTTGGCGAGGGTTTTTTTTTTGACACATGTACCAATATTGCTTGTTTTATATTATATTATTACCAATATTGCTTGTTGCATGTCGTACCCAAAGTCAGAAAACAATCTCCCGTTGTTCAAACATATATCCAAACGTCCAAAATGATTATTTGGAAAAAAGCATTGACTCAACCAATGTATACATTTAAAACAATGATTTTTATTTGAACTTGAATCTGTTTTGTTCATACATCACAAAATACATGCGACATTGCAAAAATTTACAACATTATTATACTTCTTACATACTCACCACACACAGCACCCCATGAATTATAAGATTAAAAGTTGAGCAACAAAGTTCTTGTTGGGTGCGCAAAAGGGTCTCTGTAGAATCAGGTACCTTGCTGGTACAGTTCAACAATTTCACATTTTCGCAAAAGTCCGTTTCCTCTAGACCAATTAATTTGCAAATTTGAAGACTTGGAGAAATAACACTAGTAGCATAAATGCAGCTGCGTTCAACTGATATAGTGGCTTGGGAACTCTGGAGATGTAACTTGTAGAGGAAATCCTGCCGGTACATTCAATGTCAACGTTTGATTTTGTTTTTATAGAGGCAGCAATCTGCTCAGCTACGATGATACTATTTAGTTTCCATAATTCTAGGGTATAACATCAGATTTTTAAATTCAAATCTTACAAGTTCTCCACCTTCTGTCTGAGAGGTCTACACTCGATGAAATCTCTTTTCAATTGTTAACGAAAGGTTACTTGCATCTGAATTTGTTATCACGAAATTTCCTATTGTATCTCAGTGACGAGTTACGATTGGGATTTCCCATCCCAATGACGAATGCGGAAGTGAAGGTATCGGATAGTACAGGGAACCTTTACGTCGTTTTTTGACATTGGACGTCGGCACGAGGGTGATTCGTAAATGTGAAATGCAAAAGATTGATAATGTTAATGACTCGTCTGACAGGCCCGAAATTTCAGTATGACTCCGTTGTACTAGGTATCGGATGTGAAAGACCGAACAAGTTATACGCTAGTGAAACCTATGACGAGTATTCTTGGATTTACGTTCAGTAAATTCAGGTAAGATTCTGCAATGACAGCATCATATATCAAAATGATATTTTAATGAAAGTAATCATTGCACTTACTCAGCATCATTAAATCTAAAGTAACCCTACATTAATTGATGTTACACCAACTTTCAGCAGCATCAGAAAAACCAAATTATATTAAAGGGGCATTTCGTGATCCACAGCCTCGTCCCCCCGATTTACCTCAAAGGTATTGAGATTATTATATCATCTGAACCGTTGGCCCAAGTATAGTATGTGTGCCTAATCTTACGCACAAATTCGATCTACTCAAGGAGAAATTCGTAATTTGTATTTTCTGTCCGTAAACGGACAGAAATTACAACACAGTGGCCTATGGGGCAGCGCGCGCGATACCACTAATTCACTTATAGCATCAAAACGCAACATCGGAGTCAACTGAAATTTTGGAAATAACCTTTCTTGAGGATATCTAGTGAATTATATACAAATATGAGTGTGCTAGGATCACGAAATGCACCTTTAAGTTTACGAGGAATAGAGGTGTCTAAGATCACGTGAAAGTGACTGTAGGCTTAACTGTAGGCCTAGTTGATCAATAACACACAATCTGATAATATTTTCCGGCCTTATTAACTCATGGGATGCTATGAAACTCAACTAACGGTTGCTAGATGGTTCCAACTGGTTCTTTCCGGTCGAAACCGGTTTCTGTTGTTGTAAACAATGAAATACGGTCCACCCCCTCCAACATTGGTTAGTGGGCCCTCTTAGGTTTCACGTGGGCTACGTAGGTATACTTGGGTACGCGGATTACATGGGCTTCCCAAATGGGGCCAATTCAAGTTTTCAATGGGTCACTGCTGGGTTTCTTTACTTGGGCTTTGAGTGGGTTTCCTATATGGGACCATTTTGGGTTTGCGGTGGGTTGTTTGATATGTGTTCTGAGTGGACTTCCATGATGGGGCCATAGTGGGTTTTGATTGGTGTACAGGCAAGGGTTAAATTAGTTTATCGATGTAGGGCTGACGTGAGTTATAGCGCTAGGCCTATTCTGGCACCATTACCAGAATTACTGTTGTTGCTATATCCCAGTTGAGACCTGTTTTCAAGATTTCATGTGGGCCCCATCCTAGTCAGCACACAATAATATTGGTCCAATATTGGTGTTACAATGGCCCAACATAATACTAAAACTACTCTGCCCATCACTGGTCTTGAGAATAAAGCTACGGTTTGCAAGCATGTTACATATGATGAATTGTACAAGGTGACGATCCGGGATGGTCCTGAGAAGCTTGAGTGGCAGGCCCTGGTGCCACACGGTTTCGTATGCTGCAGTAAGGTCCACCAGATAACGCCTGCCTTACGGCGCTTTTCAAGCTTTCCTCAATACCATTTGTGAGTTTACAATCTGATGGACAGTGCTCCGGCCACGGCGAAATCCTGCTTGTTCGTCAGGCAGATGGGGATCGACGACGGGCTCCAGCCGGGCCAGGATCATCCTCTCAAGGAGTTTGAAGGAGACACATAGTAGTGAAATTGGGCGGTAGTCTTAGGGTTGTCGACAGGCTTGTTGGTTGGCGGATTGCGATGATAGTAGCTCTCCTCCAGATCTGGGTAAGAACTGGTTGGTAAGGCAACATGTGTAGAACTCCTGGAGCCACTCTAGACATCGTGGGCCGCATTGCATCAGCAACTCTGCTGGTATGTTTATCAGGCGCCTGGGCCTTTCCACTATTTAGTTGGCTGATAGCAGAGGTAAGCTCATCTAGTGAGAAGATGTTGAAAGTGACCCGTCCACGCCGGGGGCTCGACGAAGTTTGGTGATCTCTTTTTTGACAGAGCGAGTGCGATCCTTATCAATGTTCTTGAAACGACCATTTGGAGGATTTGCTCATCATTGGATTTGGCAGTCACGGACAGTTCCGATTGTTTGGAAATTCTGCCTGTGAGGCTGTTTATAATCTTCAGGCCTTCCTGCTGTAGTTGTTGAAGTGATTCCTTGGACGTCTCTCCGGAGCTCAGGCCGTTTCCTTTTCAAGCAGTTTGTCAGATCTGAACCCTTGGATGAAGCTTCTTGCCGGAATTCAGAATTCAGGAATCATTGTAAAGAGTGTCACATTCCTCATCCCAAGATGGTGTGTAACTTGGCTACGGGAGACACGTGGGATGGGCAGAGTAGTCGTCTGCGTCGTCTGATGAACGGAAGTACCACAAGGATCTGTACTGGCTCCTATGTCTGTTTCAACTTATATATCAGGGATTTACATCAAACAACATCTAGACAATACAGGGTGTCTCAGAAAGAATTACACCCTAACTATAGGCGACCATAACTTCAAAAGTAAGTATCACATTTGAGAAATTAAAAAGAATCTTGAACCACAATTACTTTTAACATTTTAACGCAAACATTACTCGATTCGGTTGAGTAGTTTTGAAGAAATAAGCGATTATGTAACACAGTCAATGGACACTTCCTTCCAAGTTTGCTCACAATAATGCAGATTTGATGTTAACTACCGCTGATTACTCGTGCATCTGTTCAAGCTGTCTTCTTTTCATTCCCCAAAGAACCGGCCTTGTTTAATATTTTGTGAGTTCAATGCCATTTTGTGCATTGTTATTATAGTATAAACAATTTACTGGACAATTAACAAAAATCCAACAAGAAAAACAAAACGTGGTAAATAACAAGAATGATCATCTTTATTAGAAAACAACACTAATAAAATCTGTAGAAAATTTGAAATATGTTAGTTGAACTAGGGGGTGGCCCTGCATAGAATGAATTGAGAAGTTTAACTAATACTTTAACAGGTGGATAAACTGAACAATAAGATTCTTCACAATAGTTTTTATTCAAATTAGACATTTTATTCCAATAAGATGGTGGATTCTACATTTAAATAATAAAGGCATGATTTGAGTGCCAATCAAAAATTCCCGCGTTTTAATATTACTCGTGTTATATTAAGTACGGGGTCAGAGTATAAACAGTGTATTTCTTTTATGAATGAAAGATTTGATTTTGTGTCGACTGACTTTTACTTTAATTACTTTTGCATTTGTTGGCATGTTGTATATAACAAACTTGAAAGCATTTTATAAAACTCGAAAATCTACACATCCTGAATCAATTTCTTAGCAAACAGAAAACGGTGAACAGTTGGTTGTTGAAACCTTTCTTAGATTTTTATAATGCTCAACCTAGTGAATATCAAAACTTTACTTCTTTCATATTTAATTCAAGCATACTTTTCCTAGAAAGCTGTCCTGATATGATGTCCAATTTTAAATTAATGAAAAAGGCATTTGCCTTGATTGGCTACATCATGGTATTAACATTAGTTTGTCAAAAATACGAAGATGTCCCGCTGACATTTCTTCATTTTCTTCATTATTCAGTGAAAAATAGGATGTAAATGTTGTTTTGTAATTATGTACATATTTATGTGATCCTGTGCAAAATACATTTATTTCTTATTTTTGTTTTTAAAGAAATAAAATGAAAAAGAAAATGAAAGAAGTATTGATTATTTCTCGCCTGTTCTGTTCGGATCACTTTATTAAAAACTTGGAAGGAATGTCATTGACATGTGTTACATAATCGCTTATTTCTCAAAACTACTGAACCGATCGAATGCTGTTTGACCTTAAAATATTGGAAAAATACTTGGTGGTTAAGATTCTTTTTAATTTATCAAATGTGATACTCACTTTTGAAGTTCTGGTCACCATAGTTTAGGGTGGTAATTCTTTCTGAGACATCACCCTGTATGGCTACGCCGACTATCTTGGCCCCTCCTCCACTCGGCCACAACTGGACAGAAGTAGAAAGCACACTTACTACAGACATGGCCCTACTTTCAGCTATCTCAAGACCTGGATACTGAAGCTGAGCGAAGCCAAGACCACCGCTACTGCCTTCCACCTAAGCACCAAGTGGCTCCTCGCCAGCTTCAAATCAACCTCAATGGAAAGCGCTCTTCCATACAATCCTCACCAACCTACTTGGGAGTGAAGCTTGACCGGCAGCTTACTACCTGCAGCATCCCGAGTCCGTATGCGCCAAGGTATTTTTTTCGAGGAATAACCTCCTGTTCCGACTTGCTGGATCCTCATGGGGTTGCCAGCCCCAACGACCCTACGCACCACTGCTTGGCCTCTGGTTCTACGCACTGCTGATATGCCGCCCTACAAAAAAAGCCATGGTGCAACAGCTCTCACACAAGAAGCTGGACACAGTCCTCAACGAGACCTTTAGAACCATCACTGACTCCTCCTTCTACTCCTCTGAATTCCTACCAGGCTTTCAGTGCTTGCACCTGCAGTACTTCGAGAGACACCACACGCATAAACTAGTGAATAAGGCCCTGCTGGACACAAGCACTGCGGCATAAACTGTCCAAGAATCACACAACTCGGTAAAACAAGACTGCTCTCTTCCGACCCTTTCTCCGAAACCTGCTAAACTCTCCAGCTCCCCTTTTCAAACATCTTAACAGAAATGATACTGCGAGGCTAGATACCCCAAGACCAGATCCACTCTCTATACACCTAAGACAGAACACCACCTGGAGCAATCTCCCACCAAGGAATGGGTTCCCTTAAAACCGGATTCGCACACTAGTCGTTCGCTTCAATAGCAATATCCCGATGGTGTGGCTGCTGCCATCGCCAGCCTGCCAATTAGGTTCTCCATCACAGACTGCTGTCACATTCTCAATGAGTGCCCGTACCTTTCGTCCGCCGGTGGAAACAGATTTTTCAAACCCCAACCAATCACCAGTGGAGTTGGCTCCAACGCTTGCAACATATTTGCTGCTGCCTCATACCAAGAAGAAGAATTCTAAAACACTTGGCTGAGCTTATTTTGCTCATGCAAGGATGGCATTTTCAGATCGCCCATTTTTGAGCCCATTGTGGGTACATTATGTTTTATTCCGTGTTTTGTATAAAATTATCTAATTCATTAAATATGTTGACTAAATTTATCCCTGTCGATATGAATCTAATTTGACTCTCCATTTTGTCAGGAAGTTTAAAAGTGGCCGACTGGATAGAGCATTAGATAGATCATCATAATAAAGATCATAGGTCCCCTGTTCGATCCCATTAAGGTAAGTAGTAATTATTTGTAATCATGTTTAATATGAGATGTAAACGCTACCTAATGAATCGTTTGGACGTAAACAATAACCAAGTAAACTGTAACTCTTTTTCCCATCCGTCTGAGACTAATTTCTTTAATTAGGCAGATCATTTGTCCCTTATCACGCGTGTGATTTGTAATTGTCCCCATAAGGGCCTATAAAAGACATCCATCTACCGCGCCCAAGTAACATACCCACACTATGGACCAATCGTGAATTCAGCGACAAAAAAGTGGGGCCTAGATGGGTTACCTGTTGGGCCCAGAAAGTGCCTATTTTGGATCCTATGTCCTTATGTTTAAGGGAAAAAACGCCAGGCAATTGGCGGTTGAGTTTATAGCTGCCATTAACTGTGTATCATATTCACCATCAGGTCTCTTATTTTATCACTTATGTTAGACGCAAACTTAAGAGAGTGACTTTTCTAGAGCAAAGATTCAGAATGATCGTAATTTAACTGCAAATTTAGGCTCTTTTTGCTTTCAGGTAATTAAGATTGTCCTTCCCAGACTTGTAGTACCAGTACCCATACCCGTACCCATAACCGGGTACCAAAATTGCGTACCCGTACCCATAACCATAGTCTCGGACCCATACCCGTTACCCGTACCCATAACTTAATCACATGCTGGAACCGGACTCATACCCGTACCCATGGTCTCGGACCCGTACTCGTACCCCGTACCCATGGTCTTGGACCCGGACCCATGGTCTCGGACCAATACTCGTACCCTATACCCATACTTGGACCCATACCCACCGTTTCGGACCCGTACCGATACCATGGTCTCAGACCCGTATCCGTTCCAATACCCATGGTCTGACCATACCGGGTCCATGTTGTTGTTTGCCATTACTTTACCGTACCCGATGATGTAAAATTAAAAAACAAAACTAACGGCCCGGTATTTTGTTTTAATGGATATTAAGGAGTTTAATTTTTGTTTTACTTTGATGAATGTTAAGGGTGCTTGCAAGCAAGGGATTTGACACATCGGGTGATCCCTTAAAAAAAATATTTTTTGCACTGCTTGAATTTTAAGCTCCCCATCTGGAAGAAGGACTACAAGCGAGAAGGAATTATGTTCTTTGGTACCAAAAAAATGAAATTTCAAATTTTGGCTTTGAAGCAAATCGAAATGTTTTATATTAAATAATATAAGTAACTCTAATTTACCTTTTGTTTTCACTTTTCACCTTTGATACTACATGTCTGTAGCAACTAACAAAAATTCAAAATATGTTCTCTTGCTGCACCTTTAAGTTATACATCCCAAACTATTTTCATCTATCTACAGTGTGTCACCATAATTATACAGATAAACCGTGGATATTATAGTATCATGCACCACCGTAACCTTAGTGTTTCACAATAATTTGCAATGTCGAGCCCATACTCTCCCCAATATTGAAATGAACGTACCCATAGGCCGACACTACCTGTACTGCAACACCTAATTGGCTAGTGACATATCTTTGCAAAGTAATATTTCTTCTTTTATGCCACTTTTTTCAGTTGCCTTAAAAAAAAATACTATAAGGTTCCACAGACTTACCCTTTAATTCTATAGCTATTCCTGCAATTTTTCAAATCAATATTGACTCTTTCAGGTCGATCACTGATAGTGTCTTTAAGTTTGGAAATCTTGCACTTATATGCTACCAGGTTAATACTCAAAGGTCTGTACCCGTACCCAAAGACTCGTTACCCAGTACCCATGACACTGTACCCGTACCGTACCCATGGGTTGTCGTAAGCGGGACCCGACCCATACCCGTACCCGGGTATGGGACCGCGGACTCCGTACCCGTACCCCCGGTCTCGGACCCGTAACCGTACCCATACCATGGTCTCGGACCCGTACCCATACCCGTACCCGTGACGTCTGCGGACCGGACCCGTACATTACCCACGGGCTCGGACCCGTACCCGTACACATTCCCATGGTCTCGGACCCGTCCCCATACCCATGGTCTCGGATCCGTACCCACACTACAAGTCTGTTCCTTCCTCCTTCCTCCTATTTAACGACCTTGATAGTTGAACGATATCAAACGACATGGACTATTGCACACTGGTTGAATGGTTATACACACACTGGGCCCAAAAGTATTGTAACTGCCAGAAAAAATCATAATCACAAAATGATTACAAATGGTACCATTGGTTCTTAACCACCATTTTCTGACGCATTGAATGCCAAAGTGTGTTTTTCAAAGAGGATGTTATTCCCCAGAATCCTATTGTGCGAAAAAAACATTTGATTTGATTACCATGTTCCCTAAATATGGTGGATTAAAAACGACGGCTGGCGAACGATAACTTGCTGATTGTGCCCCAAAAGGAATACAGACACAGGACCGTACAAATGACTCAAATTAGCCGCTAAATGAATTGTACGGATTTTTAGGGTTTACTCTAAATAATTGTTTCGGGAGGTGAAAACTGAGTGCAATGCATGTGTGGACCGGAAATGAGATAACCTCAATGGAAGAGAGTGCGTCATGAAAAAAATTAATCGAAAATTCGAGACATTCGCAATGCAATTAGAATGATTATTTCATCTGTTCAACACAGTTCATCTGTGTTGGTAGAATTCATGTTAAAAATAGAGTTAAATTTGCCTAAATCTGCAACAAAAAATGAAATAACTCAAATTGTTAGGTTGAATTCAATAGATTCTTGAGGTCAAGTGTCCAAAAGTTCACTGACTATAATTAGTTGCCATTCTACTGAGAAAGGTTGAAGTTCAACCGCAAATCTGAGGGGGACGTCAAAGTTTTTTTTATTGAGATTAGAAAGTTAATCTATTTTAACAGATAAATGAGGTGGTTTGCTGCCGCAAATCACGGGTCGGAAAATAAGTATTCAATTACATACAACAGATAATATCTAACGGTTGTGTTAAAAAGTTCTTTTCACCACTTTCGTGTCATTCAATTCCTGAGTCCCAATAGTGACGGACTTGCTCTCATCTTCCATTGACGTTTATCTCATTTCTGTCCATGGACCCTCTCCCGTGTTTTCCGTAAACATTAAGTAACCCACTTCAAACCCGCTACAATTCATTTTAGCGGCTTCTGTGTCATGTTTTCCTTCTGGACTACAATCGGCCAGTTTCGTTAGCCATCTCGTTTAATCCGCATTTTAAGGAACGTGAAAAATCTAATCAAATGTTTTCGCCACTCTTAGATTCTGAGGCATAATATTTATTTATTCTTATTGATGGAATACGCTTTATTTTTTTACCCAAGCGACACACACGAACAGTGGTGCATCCACATAAAAAGAACAAAGAGATGAAAAACTTAAAGAAAACAAAATAAAATAGCGCAGGAGCAGAATCTCATAGGGGCCTTATTTAAGGAATTGCGTTTACCTTACCCCCCCCCCCACACTACGGAAGGTTTAACACATTTGGTAGTGAGAATGATCTCTTCCTCAATGCTAGTTAGTTAGTACTCTCAAATTGTGGTATCGCTTTTTCAATAGGGGTAAATTTAAGTTTACGCAGGGGTCAAACTTTTAAAATGCCCCAATCACGTTGAAATGTATGCCATATTGCCCATCTAATCATAAGGATTCCAAAGATGTATAGTTTGTACTCATCTACGACCATTGGTTTTTGATTATAGGGTAAAATGCTGAGCGGTAAAAAGGTCAATTTCATTTGGTAACATGGGTCAACATTAAAAGTTATCTGATTATAGTTTAACTAATTGTAAATTATTGCCTGGCGGTAGAGGATTCCCAAAAAGTATAGTTTTATTATGTTAAATGTTTACTTACGGAATAAGGGTTCAAAGAAGGTCAACTCCAATTAGTATTTCTGTTGCCCTATGACCTATTTTGTCGCATAACATAATAACTATACATGCAGATGGTACAAACATTCCTTATTTTGACACATTAAGAGGGGACTGAAGTGGAAAATGTGATTTTCCCAGTACAGCACTATGGCCTTCATATTCGGTGAGATTATATAACTTTAAATGGTACAATTGATTTTCACCAATAAAAAATGGCGATTTTCCATGGTTTCTATGGTAACGGCGGCATCTGCTTTTTAAAAGGGTGACCTTGCACGGTCTTTTTCAGTAACAGTTTGCCCTATTGTAACCAAACTTGGCATTGATGTTATCAACATGTATATTAAACACTTTTTATCAGAGCCAATTTCACTTGATGTTAAATCCGTGAGAAATAACCCGAAAAATAACAAAAAAGTGCATTTTTGGGAAAAGTATAAAAAATTGATTCGTTTCCACGAAAAAAGAAGGAATAAAGAGGGGAAAAAAACCGGGAAGGTTATATGGTTACATTACTTAATCATAATTCCCTCTTGTAAAAATCTTAGGAAGAATATCATTGACCCATATTCCAAATTTCAGTCCAACGGACATTGCGTTTGAAGACGAAACGCCGGAAAATGTACCTTTTTTTTCCTTTTTTTTCAACCCATTATTTTTGATCTGATCGGCCAAGTTCACCACCGGAAAAAGATAGAAGAATTTATCTTTTCTTCCTTAAGGCTGACTCAGAGATTTCCCGAGGGTCGCCCAAGATGAGACAGAAAAGGGAGAGAAGGGGGTTATCGAAGAGGAATAGAAAAAGATCGTTGTTACCTCAATTTTCAAACCTATTGTGTTTTTTGCATTACATAGCTTGTCCATACCGAACACTGTGTGAAATAGCTAAGCTCAAATCGAAGTCCTTTAATTAGAAAATCGCAACTTTGTTTTAAATTTCCGGATCCGGAAATTTAGTTATACACAGGCAGGTCGAACCCCACCTGCCTGACGAACAAGCAGGATTTCGCCGTGGTCCGGAGCACTGTCCACCAGATTGTAAAAACTCACAAATTATATTGAGGAATCTTTGAAAAGCGCCGTAACGCAGCGCCTCTTGGTGGAGCTTACTGCAGCATATGACACGTGGTGGACCAGGCTGAACACGCAAGCTTCTCGGACCATCCCGATCGTCCACCTTGACAATTCATATGTAACATGCTTGTTCAAACCGTAGCTTTATTCTCAGACCAGTGATTGGCAAGTAGTCTTCTGCGTCGGTCCTGAGGAACGGTGGGACCACAAGATCAGTTTTTGTGGCTCCTATGCTGTTCACTTGTATATCACGGCGATATACCTCAACAACTCTATCAATATGGCGACGCCGACGATCTTGGCCCTACTTCCACTCGGACGGCAATTGGACATAAGTAAAAGCACACTTACTACAGACTGGCCCTACTTGCATCATACTCAGACCTGGAGACTAAGCTGAGCGAAGCCAAGACCACCGCTACATGCCTTCCACCTCAACACCAAAGATGCTCATCGCCCGCTTCCATCAACCTCAATGGAGCGCCTACTGCCATACAGCCGACAACCAACCTACTTGGGAGTAGTGAAGCTGACCGGCAGCTTACTTCCGGCAGCACCTCGAGTCCGTATGCGCCAAGGTATCTCAAGGAATAAACTCCTGTGCAGACTTGCTGGATCTTCATGGGGTGCCAGCCCAAACAACGACCCTACGCACCACGGCCTTGGCTCTGGTCTACAGGCATGCTGATATGCCGCCCCCAGCATTGGTGACAACAGCTCTCACACAAAGAAGCTGGACACGGTACTCAAACGAGACCTTGAGAACCATAAACTGGCTGCCTCCGCCCCAATCCATCTGAATTTCTTACCAGTGCTTCAGCATTGCACTGCAGCACTTCGGAGGGAGCACACTCGCACAAATAGTGAATAAGGCCTGCTGGACACAAGCACCTGCTGCATAACACTTCAAAGAATCACACCAACTTGGTAGGCAGAAGCTAGACTGCGCTATCGCCGACCTTTCTGCGACACGTGGGCCTAAACTCTCCAGTTCCCCATTCAAAACATCTTACAGAATGGAATATTGCCTGGCCTAGACATTCCAAGACCAGATCAACTTTCAATTACACCTAAGACAGAAACTACCCACCTGCAGCCAATCTCCCACGCAAGGGAATGGTCACCTTAAACCGGAGTTCGACACCAGGAGTCGGTCGGTTCGCTTCCAATAGCAATATTCACCGATGGGGGCTGCGGCCATCGCCAGCCTGGCCAAGTGGTTCTCCATCACGACTGCGGTTCACATTCTCAATGAGTGCCCTACCTTCGTTCCGACGGTGGAGACAGATATCTTCAAACCCCAAACAATCAACAGTGAGTTGGCTCCAACGTTTACTATGGCACTGTATACTACGGTCATAAATGTACTGCAGGAAACTGGACACAAATCCGATGACACTCAAACTTTGGAATTGGGCATTTTAGGTGACTATCTTTAGTTCTAATTGGGATTCTATTTTCAATAATACACAAAAATGTAATTTCAAAAAAAATCTCGAGTCAGACTTATGGCGATTGCTGAAAATCACGATTTTTTATGTTGTATCAGTATCGCACGGTCATTTATTTTTAATTTTTCACTGATCAATCTGATTCAAAATACGTGTGGTATCCTACTTTTTGACTGAACGCTGGCGGTTAAAGTTATCATAGTCCGCGGTAATCATAGTCCGGGCTCCATTAGACGACAACGGAAAATAAAGCGTGAAAACTAATGTGGTGTGAAGAGTCAACTGAATCAAGTTCCCTATTCTTCACCATTGTTCCCGTATGTGAGCCCGGAGGACTATATCTCATGACCCACCGGCTGTTAGCTGGGAGGTTTCTTGTTGGGGAGGGCAACTATTTATATCCAACGGAAAACGATTCAAGTTATTCGGTTAGTTCATTTCTGAACATTTTGATATGTAAATGGTTCTCATTGGATACAAAAAAACAACGCGTCCAAAGATATTAAACTAAATCAGTACCTCCGACTTGATTTTGGGAACTTATAGTTACAACTAATGCATTCTCCATTGATTTGCGGGTGTGTCCTGTGAGACGTCTTTTCAACTGTGCTCGGACATAGACGGAAATGTTGACAAGTTTATATGTTTCTTTTAATATAGGTTTTCCAGTTAATTTTTTAAAGCATTTTCGTTATATTGCATCTCGTATTAATTTGTTTTTCGTCCAGAAAACTGAAATGTGCGTTTGTTTTTAAAACCAATTTCGTCTTTTGTCAATTATAGTAAACATTAATTTGATCAATAAAATTAACTTTATTTTCATACAATTTCGTCAAAATCAATTTAATTTCGTCTTATGAATGGCCATCATTTAAATGCACAAAACAAATTTGATCAACTAAGTTTATAAAGAGAAAAACATAGTTTATCCTAGATAAACTTAGTTTATCTAGAAAAAAGTTTAACAAGAAAACTATCCTTAGTTAATTTTATAAACCGTGTTTTTCAAAATGAAAAATTATGTTTTTCCCTTGATAAACTATATTTTTCAAGAGAAAAACTATGTTTATCAAGAAAAAAAAATATGTTTATCAAGAGAAAAACTAAGTTTTTATCTAGATAAACATAGTTTATCGGGTTTGTGGTTCAATCAGCTTGCCATAAGCGTATCTTTTGTTCTTCATATCGGACTGGAATGAAATAAGCGGCAAATTAAAGCTTATTAATCTAGCTTCAAGAGCATTCCAAACACAAATCCATGCATATTGTTTTTAAAACCCTCTTGCCCCGAGTGTAAACTTTTGTTTTTTTGGACACTCTGCAAAGTTCGTGGTCAAATGGTAATTAATTAATTGCTGTTAATTCCACTGATCTGGCACAATTTCCTGAAACCCGGCGATTGCTCTGGAACTTTCGTCCACTGGCGTTTGAGAAGATACTTGAAAACCTCTCGAAAGGTTGGATGTTTCAATCCATACAAGACTGGATTTATACAAGAATTTGCGGTAACTAGCAAAGCAGAGTAGAGTAGACCATTTAATTGCGGGAAAACAAGACAAACGCTGTACGGTGTTATACAAAATTGTGAAGGCAAGTACCACATAGAACATGTTCTTGGTTATAGCATTTGACGACGTCTTAGGTGCTCCGTAAGGGAATTTGATGTGGCCCCATTATTATCTGTTTTGTTCATTTTCACGTTTTTCGTGGCTGTTTGGATGAATTCTTTGGTATGACGCCGGATTTGAACGAATATCAGAACGTAACTGAGGATGATAATAATGAAAGGTATTGCGTATAAACCAATAGCTTGTGCAAATTCCAATTCGCGATTGCGTGGATTGGAATATTCGTGACGATATGTACCACAAGCGTTGTATTTTCGTTGAAGCCAAATTGTCCAGCTCCAATGGCATGGGGAATTAAGTTCACCAAACTGATAAAATCCATGTTGAACTCGTCCACAATACAGCAACGTAGGTGGTGTGAATTTGGTAAATCCAACGATTAGTGGTGTCTTTTAGACGAATCAGGCGATAAAAGCCGATAGAAGCCAGTGTGTAAAAAACTGCAGACGATTGATGTGAAAACGTATAGGCAATGCCAAATAATAACACATGCCCATTTTGAAACAGGTAAAGTGTCATCGGGGCTGAATATAACTACGCACTCCCAAGGAACTATCAAACATGTCAACAGGTCTGCAACGCTTAAGTTTACCACAAATATATTGGTAAATGTCTGTAATTTCTTGGATGCAAACACGGCAAATATGACCAAACTGTTCCCAAGAATGCCTGGTATCGAAATTAATACAAATAGCACTCCAACTATCACACGTTGGTGCTGGGTAATCACAGCAGTTTCAGACAGAGAAGTATTTTGAATGTTAGTACTCTGTTCCCACGGTATAGCCATATTGAATGTAAATTGAAGAGAGTCAGTGGCGGTATAGAAGAAATCACGGCATGTATAGGTTTTAATTCTGTATGTCTAACGAATTTGGCATTCAATGGACCGTGAAATTAAGATCATGAGAAAATAGTTACAGGGTTACGGGTCACTTGTCAAGAACCAAAGAATTTGCTGTTTTGTGGATAACCATAAATACTATACTGCAGTATAAATGTATAGGGCATTGCAGTATTAGTGGAGGGGCCTATGTTATCCATACAGCGATTTTATGAAATTCATGTTAATTGTTGGCAACCACTATAAATGTATTCTACTGAGTCCGACTATTTCGAAAAAAAATGTTACCATTTGTCAGTTGACCTTTAGGGACCGCTCATTAATTACGAGGGGCTGGGAAAAATATGGGGGAGGGGGTCATGTAAATTTTGATTGGCCAAATAGGGGGGTCATGTAATTTTTTTGTATGGAGTAGGGGGTCATGTAAAAATTGTATGCTTCCTATGCAAAAACAAAATACACAAACATCATGTTAAATCACTAGACAACTTTAATGCATAGGCTTCTGACCTAAATGCCTACCAGATGCAGAGTTTAAACAATCGGATATGGATGAAGACACTCATACAACAGAAATCTTTACACAATCTGGAAGTCTTTCATGGCGAAGACAGGTCCTGGACAGCGACTACTATTTTGGAATGGGAAACATATTTGATTGACTTTGATATCACAGATACTTTAAGGGCTTTTATTGTTATGAAAACTGGTTTGCCTTTTCCTGGGGCCTTTGTCGTTTGAAGAAAATATGAAATCGAAATAAAAATGAAGCCAAGTATCCGATCATTTGCTTGTAACATCTTTTTTGAACAATGAACACCATTTAACAGTAGGGCAAGTATTAAAATTAATATATGGGGGGAGTGTAAATTTTCATGTGGCAATGTGGGGGGAGGGGTGTAATTTTTCCACACAAACTTGGAAATTCTCCCAGGCCCCCTCCCTCGTAATTAATGAACGGTCCCTTAGTGACCTTGACACAAGGTCAAAGGTTAAAGTAGTCATACATGTCCAAACTATATCGACCTTGGTACCAAAATGTGCCAAATTTCAAAAGGAACATTGAATATGATATTTGTTTTGTTATTTGACCTTTTATGCAAATAACCTAATTAGAGACAATAATATACATACATTTGCCTTTATTCAGACCCAAGTCTTGTCCAAAGCAGGAGTTAGGCCTCTTGCATGCATAATGCTAACACACATCTACACAGATCTGGATTTCGGAAATACCACATTGATGTGGATCTGGTGCCTCGCGACAATTAGTGACTTAAACTTAGGCTGATTCTTGCGCAGGTAGCATGGGCTTGGGCTAGGTCGGCCGGCTGACTTAATGCAGTGATTTCTTATATAAAGCGCCATTCCATCAAGATCATCGCGCTGTTGCTATTAACATTACGCTGCCCATCAGGAAATCGCACACTCATTTCGGCTTCATCTATGTGGCCTGCCGGCCAAGCACACATTGCTATCAGCATTTGATTGTAATATTCTCCATAACAGATTCCCAATTGTCCGCATTGGTTGACGAGGCAATTGAGTTAAGCATCATAGCAACTTCTTATCACCACTCGAACATATGAACAAAAAATTTAGCTCAACATCAACAGATGGAGCTACAACTCCAGCAATAAGCTTTGAGGGAAGTGGAATTGCTGAGCGCTCACAAAACCAGGTTTCACCCGCCTAAAGTGTGGTCAAAGTCGAGACCTCAGCTACTGCATAAGGTCAATTTTTTCCTACTTAGTCACCT
This sequence comes from Ophioderma brevispina, assembly GCA_023653785.1. Classification (NCBI taxonomy): domain Eukaryota; kingdom Metazoa; phylum Echinodermata; class Ophiuroidea; order Amphilepidida; family Ophiodermatidae; genus Ophioderma; species Ophioderma brevispina. Next base: position 3,834 of record JAMKCH010004799.1, on the reverse strand, counting down.
TCCCAGAGAGAAATACGCCGTAGGCTTATCTTAAATGTATAAAAGTAGGTTCCGAAGGTGACAGCGATGGTGTTCTACCAATGAACTATCCTCAAAGTTAAATTTATTTTTATGAATGCTCAAATTTTACAAGAACAATGTGAGATTTTTAATTTTATGTTAGAGAAATTCTTTTGGAATTGGAAATAATGACTAAACAACCTAGAAAACAAGTTTATATAACTAAGAATAAAATTATCAAAGATCTCTTTGATCTTTTGGTACCCATAGTCATTTGTACAAATAGCAACAGAATGTATTCTACCAAAATCATGCCCATGAGGTCCCTAAAACTACTAACAATCGGGCACTGTTAACCTCGTCCAACCAAGGGTTTGTGTATACTAACGTTCACGACAAGGGGGGGGGGGTGGCTTACCAACCACCCCGATTTTTTCTATTTAAGGCGACAAACATCATGTTGTTGGTATCTTGTGTAGCTACATATGTCCTTTCTTCAAATCAAGTACAACCATATCAGTTTTTAACAACATGACGTCATAGTGACGTCATAACGGGAATGCTTAATTTTAAGGCAAAGTTGCCGCAAATCGCCAAATGCAAGGGGTTTTCGACCATTTTTGCCATTCATGCAAGCGAAATTGGTATTTATTTGGCAATGATGGGTGCCAAGTAAGCATACACATGTTTTATTACTCTAAAAAATAAGAAAAAATACATATATTGTCAGTTTTACTACCACCTGACCTCCCTGAAGGTGGTACCTCAATTTTTTCGGCTAAAATGACCGCAAGGATGAACTTACAATTACATAAAAGCCTTAGGATCATTTTCATTGCGTTTTTGGGCCACAGGGGAATCATCCATTAGGGGGGCGTGTATGGTAAACACCCCCCCCAGTCGGACGAGGGTCAAATGTAAGAGACATGAGATTTCAGAGAGAAAACACCCTCATTTGTTTCGAACCCAGGTTTTTGGAATATGTTGGAATGCTACCAATGATTAGACACACCTGACGTGAATAAGACGAATACGCGTCTTTATGTATAAGATGATGTAGTAATTTCTGTCGTGCACGACGAAAGTCAAAGCATGGTTTAAGGCCAATTAGATAGCAGGCAAGTTCAAAACAAGCGTTTGCGGTTCTCTTTCGTGCTGTGGGTCCATTAAACCTTCGTAACGTTCTCGGAAGGTGTTTACAACCAATCAAGTGCAAATATGTGAGAGAAATTCATATCCTCAAAAAACTCTATTCCGAGCTATTACTTAGCAAACTTCACCCGTTGTTGCCTATACAGTTATCACTAGAAGGTTATATTGTTAAAACTTGATATGTTGGTGTACTTGATTTGAAGGAAAGGATGTAGCTACACACTGATACCAAACAAGTTGATGTTTGTCGCTTAATTATCCTACGAAAAATCAGGGGTGGAGACCCCCCCTTCTTGGACCAATATAACAGTGCTGTGATCTTTTTTGGACTTGGCACATTTTGAAGACACTAATTTCGGTCTTTGTTACTCGTTGTACTTTCTTATCCCTGGAATTTGACTGTCGGCTGTCTTTGTCCAATGTAATTGTGATCGTATTATGATTTAAAAACAGCCAGAAAAATACTAAGACACCCTGCAACTCCCTCTCCTGAGCCAGTGCTCCTAATAACCACAAGAAGCGGACAGATTCGAGAAGATCTCCATCTTGCCGCCACTACTATTGTATTACAGCTTGAAACCAAACCCCAAGCACCCAACTTGCAATATAGTCGGCGTAATATGTGTGTACATCGGCGTCATATTGTTGTAAATCGACGGAAGTTTGCCCTATAGAGCGTGGACGTTTGACCGATAGAGCGTGACGTATAGATCGTCGTCATATTTTCAACAGGTATAACGTCGACAGTTAGGGCGTCGAGTTCGGCAGGTAGGTCGTCAAGTTCGACAGGTAGGGCGTCGAGTTCGACAGTTAGGGCGTCGAGTTCGACAGGTAGGGCGTCGAGTTCAACAGGTAGGGCGTCGAGTTAAAAGGCAGGTCGTCAAGTTCACACAACAGAGCGTCAAAACTTGTTATGTCCGCTCTGGCATGGCCATAAAAAGATGTAGTCATTGAGGCGGTTATAAAATCAAGACGACTGACGTGTAATTCATTCGTTGTGTGGCATGGGTAGGACAAAATCTAACCACCCAATAGAACCGGTTATATGGCCTCCATTTTTTGATTAAAACTTTTAAAAACATTATTTCTCAATTTATTTGAGAAGAGATTTATCACGGGAAAAGTAGTTGTTACTATAAAGGAGAGAAAGGGGATACCCCTAGTTGTTATGCAGGCTCCTGTTAGATTGCACAATTAGGGGAAGTGGGGGATTCCCCAAGAATGCTAACTTAAGTTAAAGGACTCAGTTGTTTATGTTTTAAAGATCAAAAAACCTTGCAAGATCTGGGAAGTCCCCCACAAAGTTATATAAATGAAATGATGTATAGTTTGGATTGTGAAATCTGATTTGATGGTGCAGCTCATGTTTATGCATAAGAATGATGTAACGATTATTGTTAAAAAGGGAAATCTAGCTGTGTGAAGATAACTAGAGTTGTAACTGAAGGACTGGGGCCAGCAGTTGAAATCAGAGGAGCTGAACTGGCTGCTGGAGCTAACAGTATATTGATAGTAACTAGGATTATCTACAATAATGGTAGATTGAGTTCTAAATCTCGTGCAAGGATTTAATATTGTGGATGCCGCCGGAGCTGGATAGCTAAATTGTATGCTGTAGTCTTTAAGCCAAAGAGCTTCAGTTTTGGAATCAAAAAAAGGATTCCAGTTTGTGGTCCTATATGAGGACTTAGCGACGAGATGTGTGGTATCATTACCTGGATTTTAGTATTGGGACCATTTGTCGCGAGGGTGGAAAGCCCCCGTCGTCTTGAAATGCTGGGACAAGATTACTTCAGGACGGACAACGATCCCTTGAATTATTAACTTGAGTTTTGTAGAACTTGTGCGCGTTCATTTTGGAGTCTTCGCTGTGGGGAATGTTGAGGAAATATCGTGAACGGCAACCGCTTACATGTGGACATCAGTGGACATTTTGTTTACAAAGCTAAGTATAAAAAATGGTGTTATTGTGTTTTATTATGATTTAGAGTAAATGTTTTGGACATACCAAATTGCTTGAACCAAATCAGCAAAGATCATTTTAAACTGTTTATTATATATAATTTAGATCATTTGTGCATCAAGGCTCGGTTGTGTTGTGTTTGAAGGTATTTCCGACCTTAGGCGTCCACGAGACGTCATACAGAATTGGGGCGGCTAGGTTTCCTGGAATGAATTGAGATAAATTGAGCTATGGTTCAGAATTTACCACATTAAAAGTGTGAAAAAATGGTTTAACATTGTGCACATTTTTGGCATACAAAAGTTGTGTGTATTACATGTCCCCATGGTAGTTTGGTTCAAGTTAGTAGATTGTGTTGTAGAGTACATCAAAATGGAGTTTGATCAGAAGGTTCAGCGGGCAAATAACTGGGAGAAGTTTGATGAGCTCAAGAAAGAAAGCCTGAGTGCCCCCTGAGTTATGAATAGACAAGCATTGAGGACTTGAGGCAAAAACATGCTATGAGAAAGCAGGTTATCAAAATAATTGATTGAAAAAGTTTGTTCGGAAGAGTTTGGGATTGAGTATTATTTGGATAGAGTCAGGAAGTTCAGGAAAAAGGGCACCAAGTGATGCAGTAAAATTAAAAGAGATTGAAATGCCATGGAAAAGGAAAAATTGCAACTTGATATTGGAAAAAGAAAAGTTGCAAATGCAGAAGAAAAGAAATGCCACAAAAG
>JAMKCH010004798.1:0-31767 GCA_023653785.1 Ophioderma brevispina | reverse complement strand
TTTTACCCGTTTTTGTGAACATAATAATTTTGTCCACCAAAACCTTTAACAACATCTATTTGAAATGGCATTTTTCTTGCTTGGAGAGCGGTCATTTTAGGCTGATCAAATATATGAATCATTCACCTTGTTTTTTACATATATTTTTGGGTTCCGTTTATGTCCGTCCATGAGGAAATAGTGCACTCGAGAAGATAACCTCTAACTTAAGAATTTGCCTGACCAATAAAACAACTAGGGATTGAGTGTAGACACGTTACATGGCAGCTATTTCCTGGCTTATTTCACATTGGTAAGGCCGTTTCCAGCACCGTTGACTTAATTCTAAGTTACAAAATTCCTTGGTTGTGACGCACAGAACATTTCGAGCTTAACATTCACAGGTATAGTTTACTAGCCAGTTTGAACAATGCAAACTGTGTAAAAAATCTCAATTTTTTGAAAAATTGGGGGCGATCTTAAAAAAAAATGTGCTTAAAAAAAGATTGCTTTAACTCCCTTTTTGTATTATTAGGCTTATAGCTCCTAAACCCCTAATTTAAATTTTGTTGCCTGTTTATTATCATGAAACCATGGTTCCAACCCAGTAAATAATACTAATACCGACAGTTATATAGCGGGGTTGCCTTTTCCACAGGATAAAAAGCGATGTTACTATTATTATGTACGTGCCTCAGGAAATCGTCACAATCATTTAGCTTCACCTAGGCTGGCAGCCGCCAAGAAGCCACATGCCTATTCAGTACTGACCTAAAGATGGGATGTCGGCAGGCGCCACCCCCCCAAGTGTGTGCCTCTCCGCCAGTCTTTAGACCCACTGTTCAAGTTCTTAGCCCCAAACTTCCACACAAATGACAAGTTTGCCCGTTCTTCAGCTCCTAAACATCAACTGTGGACCAAAATTCAGTTCCCCAGTCCATAAAATGTCCCAAAAAGTTCCAAAATGCCATTTCACCATAAAGTTCAGTGGGTACAATGCCCCCAGTACAGTGTTCATGTGGCACACATGGGCCCCTACCAAACAAAAATTGGTGCTCCCCCCCCCCCCACCCGCCCTCAATGCTGGGGTTCTTCAAAAGTAGGCAAGATGTAACCAAATTTTTGGTATCATGTTTCAACTCAATGTTGGAACCTAGGCAAATATATAAGTTTCCCAATTCCTTGAAAGGGAAGGAATGCATAGTGTGAATAAAACACAATTTGGATTCAATTTTAAAATTATCCCTGTACTAACATTTCCCCCATTGAAGGCGGGCAGCAGTCTAAAATGGGTTGAACTGAAACCCCATATTTTCTGACAGTTATGCCTTATTGAAACCCAAACAGACAAAATTTCAATTTAGCATGATTTAATCCTTCGGGTATACACACAAAATACAACCAATAGGGGCAAGGGACCAGAGTATCAAATAGATTAGGAAATTTGGATGAAAATTCATTAAAAATCAGTGTTTTTTTACCTATGTACCTCCAACATGGAAGAATTTTCTCCTGACAGGCTTTTGCCCCCCCCCCCCAAAAAAACCAACAGACTGCCCATTGACCTTCCTAGGCCTATTTTGAATTCTTTAATCAATGTTGTAGGTATCCCAATAATCCACAAAGTAGCAAATGCTGATTTTGGTAGGCTGTCAAAAAGTGCAGCAGGGGGTCGCGGATGTTCGTACAGTGTATGTTTTAACATACACTGTACAGAAATTTATACAGAAATTGCAGCAATAAGCAAGCGAATTGAACACATGTGGAAATGCATGTTTTTTAACTTATAAATCCATATAAGTCCATATAAAAAGTACATTTAAAAAACACAAAAAAACACCATAAAATTAAAAAAAAAAAAAAAAAAAATTGTCATACAGTCTCCCACAAATAGACATACAGCGATGGGCCGACGCGTCTCAAAATCTACAACTAAACAGTGATTGTGGTTTACACCCAGTACAGAATAAACAAAGATCAATAATGTGTGTGTTTGAGGTCAAACTGTATGATCATGGTGCACAATATTCTCGCTGAAAAAATCGGCGATACTCACCGCGAAAGGCCTTTTTTGGATCTCAAGTCAGAATTTTGATACGCACCTATACAAAATTACAGAATTGGATAAAAAGTACTGCCTTGTCTTTAATACACAGATTCAAGCCAACCCTTGCAGGTTATGTTAGCCTATCCATGGCCAAGTAACAAAAAATATATAATATGAATTGAATGATTTTTTGATTGTTTAGGATTAGCAAATCACTGCTAAATCCCTTAACAAGAAAAGCGTGCCAGCACGACCTATGACTAGCTGATTCTTTGGCCTCCATTACTGAAATCTTTTTGCCCTCACCTATGTTCACTTCATTTATAACAAATAACTTATTCAACACCGACATGGTAAATTGAATAAATACAATATACAGCCTGTCTCAAAAAAAAGTGTACAATCGAAAAAAAATTGTCAATTCAAAAAATAGGGGCCTTTAAAAATATGGCATCTATTAAAAATCAGTAAAATTAAAAAAAAAAAAAAAAGGCTTTCCAATGGTGTTTGTTTCATTCTTATTGCTTTGTACAAATCCAGAGATATAATCATTACTGCGATACACCAAAATTGATTTGTGCCACTTTTATGCATGGGCAGAGTTGTTTCGACGCAGTTATGCCATCTCCGTCTTGATGAAGCTCACAAGATTTTAACTGACAAAAGAAACAAAAACACAGATTAATGTAAACAAAGGAAGTCTAGTTGTAATTGAAACAGTTTAATATAAACCATAATCAGTCAATGATATAATATCTTCTTCATAAATAAATAAACATACAACTATTTAAGGTGCTTGTCCGATTATGTCATTTGTGTTCTCTACTTGATATGAAGCCTGGCAATTGCACATAACCCCTCAAGTACCGTGGGAAAACAAGCTTGCGTTTGATGGTAGATGCAATAATGCATGTGCAAAGCTATCAATACTGTGCTAATATGATGGTTAACCACTAAAAACGGAGGTTTTGTGTTTATATCTGGGAATGAATGGATTTGAGGGCCAAATTTCAGGACGACAATACAGAAAAATACGGACTTTCATATATATCAAATCGATACTACTTCGGGTAAATCAGGGGGGTCGAGTCCCAAAGACGATCGGAACAAGCAACTTTAATGACGTCAATGAAATGGAGCCTTGAATTATTACAAAATGGTATAGGTTAAAATCATGCCAGAAGGAATGTGATTGAACCAAAATAAACCACTCCAAATCCAACGAAATGCGTTTAAAATATTGCACTATCTTTGTGCAGTTACGAATTGTTGGAAGTCATAAAATTGAATTTGGACGCAAAGTATCAATTTGAGTGTGTTTCTACTGCCGAACCCGGCAAACGCGGCTGTTGCTGACCCGCTATGGACCCCGCTTTTTCCGCTATCTCAGCTGTTTCTATAGAAGGCACATAACGGTATGTGGCATGCTCGACTGCACTTAACGCTATCATGCTTTCGACAGACCCTTGAAGTGTTTTTTGACATGTAGGCCTATTCCCAACGTTACTTATCATACAGGGTTGGGTTATTTTGTATTTCCTTTAATGATGTTACATACCAGGATAGGTGTAAAGTAAAGTACAAGAATTACTACAGTGTCATCATGAAATTTTATTGATGTTGATTCACTCTGATATGAAAATAATGGGCCTAACTGCTGATGATTTGAACAACGCGCATAGTTGAAGTCGCATTACCAGCACGGCCTTGGCATCATTTCCGGCCCAACACGGCAAATGCCGCTATCGGCTGTTTCTCCTGGTGAAATAGCGGTATGCAACACTGGCAAAAACCTTCTCAGAGCACAGGTTTGATTTAGCGGTATCTCGTCGCCGAAATAAGCGGTCGGGCTGTTTCTACTGAACAGGATAACGGATCGACCCGCTTCCGACGCGGAAAACGTCCCCAGTAGAAACACGGACGCTCAAAGTTGTGGTAGGAATTACATTTTCATATCTTCAAGACAATAAAACTCTCTCCTCCAAATTGCTGTACGCTCATGGTTCTCTCTAACAAACAAGATATGTTTGAATGTTATTCACTTTATCTTAATCCAGAACTTACTGATCCATAACTTCAACTTTTGCTAACTGTTTTTGTATCTTTTAGTTTTTTTTTATGAACTTAAAAGTCCGCTCAGAGATTTCCTGAGGAGGGGCGCCCCAATTTCCAAAAAAATCGTGTTTTTTGCGTGTACATACTGCTTGTCCATTACTAATCACTATGTGAAATTGCTAAGCTAAATCGAATTCCTTCATATGAAAATCACAACTTGTTATAAAATTCCGGATCCGGAAATTATTTGTTATCCACAGTATCCTAATGGGACGTCATAATTCACACTAATGTTTACATGTTTACTGCATCACAACGAAACATCCTAAAAAAATCCGATTCATCTCAATTTCGGGAATTGTGCATTTAGGTCTATCTTTAGTTCTAGTTGACTATTTTCATTATTCACAAAAAATAATATTTCGAATCTCTGAGTCAGACCTTTAATCCTTTTAAAGAATTTCATATCTGTCAATGTGAATAACAAATGTTTAACTAATTCTTTCACTCGTTTTCACTCAACCAGAAAGTGGGCACAAACTTGATTCCTGTTGTGTTCGGCAGTAAACTTGAGTTAATCTCTTGATTGAAACAAGCAATAGATGAAACAAAAAATACTGAAAGCCTGATCCTTTCTCTAATGTGATGTACACGACTTACTTATTTTGATATATATTGAAAAAAGTTGTTTTTTGATTGTACCATATTTTGAGACAGGCTGTAGCTTTATCATCAATTAACCTCCTTGTAAACACTAATGCCAATGGTACAACCCCAAAGCCCGTGGCATACCCAGCATGGGGAGGATTCTCATCAAAACTTCTTCCCCCACACCCCAATGAGATCAAGAAAGAAGAAACATGGACTTTGGCAAACAAATCAGTGATTGGGGCACAAAATTGGTTAACATTTTTGGATCTTTGCCCCAACAAATTTCACTTCCCAAAAAAGATCACTTTCCCCATTTGTCCCTCAGAAAAAGAGGTCTGACGTCTGGTGCTGCCACTGCATGCAGAACTTACCACTGTGCACAGGGAGGTACAATAATATTAATGGACCCTTCATCACCTTTAATTGTGGGCTCTCAGACACGGAGTGTGACCATGCCTCAGCTCATGACCTCAAAGGACCTTTACCTGTATGACTGAAAGTAGAGCTTAATACAGTAAATGACACTGATATAAAAATCGAACCACTGGCAGAGGTTAGACAAGTGAGGATGCCCCAAAACAAGATTGTTTCCCTCTCCTTCCCCTCCCAGTGAAAAATGCCTTGTTACACCCAATGCCAAAGCCATAGAGGCTGCAGCCAGGCAAAAATGGCATCAGGCCTGAAGGCAAGTCAAGGTCAACATTTGGAAGGTGGTGTGACACACAAAAATCCACTACCAAACCAAATTGCCAATCCATTGCAATAGATGTTTCTGATTTGTTTTTTCATTCTGATTGATACAATTATTATATTATTGTAAATTAAATGGACACAATCTGTTTTTTTAATGGAACAGTCTCCCATTTTCTCAAAACATTTGTGGGTTTCCAAGAAGAAACATTTGGGAACCAATGTGGAATACTTGTGTCTTAAAGGTAAATTGCTGACTAGCAACTTGAAATGGAATTTATGCCATCTCCAAAGATTCCTTTACAATGTAGACAATAGGACTCAGAATTTGATAATGGGGAAAGTGAACAAAATGCTTTATGGCCACGGCTGTGAAACCACTTCATTCAAATAAATGATCCTGCTGCTTACTGGAATCGTGATCAATCCACAATGAAAAAAATACATCGTGGTCCGGTTACAGCGAATGTCAGCGCCGTCGAGGTTTGTGACTGAGGCAATAGGTTCACATGAGGTCACCAACATGTCAACCCCACCTGGCCCCCTCCTTTCATCCAAGTTACATCATCGTAGACCCTTACGGAACTCATATGGCATGCATTATTAAGGGTTAACATTTGACAAGCCAAGGTGCCATGACGTCACCAAGTTTACATGAGGTCACCAACCATGCCACCCCACCCCGCCCCTCTTTCCACCAGGTTACCTCATCGCAGCCCTTACGGAAACTAATACATGAATATATTAAGGGTTAACATTTTGACCACAGACACACACAGATAAACACAACAGATACACACAATAGATAAACATATTTCAACCAGTTACCTCAGATTACTCCTCTCCATCCTCCTCCTCCACCCCGCACTTCTTACTTCTTTCTAAATTCTTAGGCGAGTAATCCCTATGTGCCACGATCAACAAAAAGAGTTCCCTAGAGACATATATATATATACAGAGAGCAGTGTGTAAAACCCATGGGGGGAGCAAGGTGCTCCCTGGACACTTAAAAATCGGGAAGGAGCAAAAAAAATGGGAGGGAACAAAGAGGGAGTGAAGAAGAGATAAAGAAAAAGGGGTCGAAGAGAGGAATAGATTTTAGGATATGTCTTAGGGAACAGGGATTTTTTTTTTTTTTTATTTTTTATGTTTTTTTTTATTTTAGTAGTTGATGGTACGGATTATCTCATAGTAATACAACAGGGATCGTAAAGATGAACCATTTTTAGGTAAATAGTAATTACTCTCTATTTGTAAAGCGCTCTGACCTTGTTTTGAGAAGGCCTATTTCAAATGCCGTTTGTATGGTTATAATAAAAGAAAGGGAAAGAAGGGAGAAAAGGGCCAAAAATAGGAAGAAAGTAGAAGAGTTCTGGGGATGAGGCTATTAGCGAGCAGGCACTGAACCATGTGCTACAAGAACCTTCAATACCACAAAATACCAGAATGGTATAGCAGAGTGTGGTATTTTGTAGCATTTGGCGTGGCAATGCTTATGGGAATGTTAAACACTGTGGTCTCAAGCATCTTGAGGTTAATTTAAGTATGTTGAAGTTTTCCGTTTTGATCTTTAGCCCATAATCCGTGTCACAGTGAGGGGGTCATCAGGTTTCAAATTGACTCTGGAAAGAGTTCCATAGTACCCCCCCCCCCATCCCACATATGAAAATTATACAGGAAACAAATTGTTTTTATTTATGGTCCTTACACTAACAAATACCCTAACCATAAGGCCGAAATAAAAAAAAGTCTGTAATATGTAGAACTCAAAAAGGGGTACATATGGAAACTCTTGCCTTGACGCTTTACCTTTGACGTTGGCCTAGAGGTGAGGATGCGTGCCTGTGGGGGGGGGGGGTTTTTTTTTTGCGCCACAAATTACCAAAATGCCGGGTTCGAATCCCTGTGGTAAGACATTTGCTGAGATTTATTGGGTCTCAATTCTGGGTTTGATCTGTATTACCAGCGACTAGTATGCTCTTGATTAAAGACAGATAACCACTCTCCTCCATGGTTTACTTGGAATTGGGCAAAGAATCATGATAAGGCATCCAGTCTTTCAGAGGTGATGTTAAATCGTCGGTCCTGTGTACAGAGATTACAACTGTACATGTACTATAGGGCAGCCAGTTTCGAATAAGAGTAGGGTGAAAACCCCACCCGCACCCCCACTAGCTATCAAAAACGGGCCATGTAGGAGTGTCCATATAATGGATACATGCGGCCACGGATCAGCTACTCGTGAATAAACCCTGACACCACAACAGCCATTATCAGTGACTTGTGGATAGGCAAAGAAGAAGCTTTGACTTAAACTTGCAGGGGTCAAGAGCAGAAGGTTTAGTGCATAACAAGCACAAAACTGGTGATATTTGGGGGTCATATGTATCACGCAACACACAAAACCCAAATTGTAGACCTTTTTGTTACACTGAGCATAGAGAGTGGGTATTTCATATTTTGAAATCAGATATACAAAGAGGTCACCCCCCCCCTTTTTAAAACCTCCCATCATAAATTATGAGCCCCAAAGTCCCTTTACTATCCATTACCTTCAATGGGGATAGAGTTGGGTCTCTACTGGAGAGCTGCATTTTCCTAATTTTTTTTTTATACCAAGTTTAATACCTTCAAAATAAGAAGACATCAGTGACATTGTGTCCCCACTGACACAATCATTATGAGAGCAATTCCTATGTGTTCCTGCAGGTGACACCTACTATTCCTTTTACTACAGCCAAATTCTTTCCTTCATGGGAGTACCTCTTGAAGTACCTGTGGAGTAGCCAATGAGTACCCACCCATATGGGTACCACATCCCCAATTTGAGGCCAGCGAAGGTATACCCTCCAGCCCATGGATACATCGGCGGCTAACAAAGTATGGGTATATTCATCTACCAAGGTACATATGCACTACCTTGACCACTATACTTAGATTACCAAATAGGCAGACTCATAACAGTGAAACTGACTATAATAAGTGGAGGCGCAGCAGGGCACGAAATAAGGATTTAAGATCCACGAGAAAATTTTTGGTGTGTTAACATTTATTGTACTGTATACACAAATGAAAGAGTTTCGTTCAGATCCAGGGGTATTTTGCCTTTTTAGCAGGGTAAATTTTCCCCAGGACCTGCTGTTTCAAGCCTGGCGCAAGACATGCAAGTTTTTGCCGGTTATTATTACACGCGCAGTAAAAACCTCAAAATTCCGCCTATTTGGTGGTGATAACACCATATTTAACATTTTAGCAATTATGATATTTACACAAAATGGTTCCAATATAGGGGGTGTTTAGTGATGTTCAACTCAAAGATAATTATTACTAAGTTTGAAATGTTGGTGGCCAAATTGTGCCTATAATCAGCTGTAAGGTAGCTTGAAGTTACCCCAGCGTAGCTGCAAAGGTACTCCACTACTGTTAGCCTCCATTTGTACCTGGTTAGGACACCTGCAGATAACAGCCAAGACACTATTACAATGAGTACTGCTAAGTAGACTGAATTTCGCGGGTCTCGGCTTTCACGCTCACATATTCAAGAATATATGCCGTGGCCGCTCCGGTGACATTTGACATTGGCCCACCTGACTTTGACCTCAACAAGAGGGATCCCATGGTGCACCTTTGACACAAGTTTGGTTCAATGAACTTCAACTTTTCAATGAGGTCAATTTTACATTTTAGCATATTTCAACTTTGGACCTCCACAGACCTTGACCTCACAGACCTGTGACTCACAGACCTTGACCTCATCAACATATGAAGGGTCCCACGGTGCACCTATGACAGAAAGTTTGGTTTCAATGGAGTCAATTTTGAAAAACTTACCAAGTTAGTGACACACACACCAGATAGCTAAAGTGGTCCTGCCAGTATAGCTGGCAAGCCCACAACAAAGGTTTTGTACCCAGTGGGCTTGTGTACTTAGCTGAGACCCTATATGATAATCAGAAGTGTACACAATCACATGGCGTAGCTTAAAGGTGCATTTGTGATCGTTGCACCTCATTTTATCAGGGGATATTGCACTGGCCACACATTCCTCCTGTGTGTCAGTCTGGTGCGGTCCAAGAAATAAGTTGCATTTGCAGGCAGAACGCATGACCAGCTGTCTGACCGATTCTGGGAAATCACTAGCTAACATGATTGAATCCTAAAGTAGGGGTGGGCAAGGTACAACTTTTTTTAAAAAAACGAGTGATCATTGGCCATTCTGGCTCCTGAAAAAGAATCTATTAAGCTTTTTCACTGAAGATTAATTTTGGGTTGGTTCCAAGGATTTTAAGTTTTGACATTAAAGTCAAGGGACTTTAACTTTGAGTTAAATGATTTTGCCAGGATTTGCCACATACAAACTAATGGACAACTATGAACATGCACATGTGCTAGGGATATGCCTCCCTTTGTAAAACCATTGGTTCCAAAATAACCAAATTCATGATTGTCTAGAATAAAGAAAAAATTTTTACCTTGCAGAGGATGTGTAGTCATAAGCACAGCTGACAACTTTCACCTACTAGTTTTAAATTATTATAGAACCTGCGAATACACTATTACACACAATGAGTTGCCTGCTACTAATATGTTAACACTATATAGTACCAACATGCACATGCTGGTATGAAAAAACCCCAGTACCATTCACAGTATTAGCAAGTTTTGTAACTGGTTGCAAAGGCTTGACCTACAACAATAGACTCCTTCGGATTTTCACTCACTCACAAACTAGTGTTCTTGTTTTGGGGGTGCTGTGCATTGCGTGCCTCAGTTGGAGGAGAGGGGGGGGGGTTGGAAAAATAAGATTTGTGCCATTGAGAATAAATTGCTATTTTTTTCTTTGACAATTATTTGCCTAAACTATAAAGCACCTATTGGTTGAGTTCTAGCAAAATACAGGATGAAGATCATGTTGTTTTCCAAAAGTAGCAAGAAAAAGCCCATAGACTTCATGTACATAACTTAAACTCCACAGAACCCACCTAAAAATTATCTGGACTGAAAAAGCTTGCCTGAGTCATTTTCCGGAGCCAAAATGGCCATAGAATATGCTCGTTACCAAAGATTTGTAACAAAAGTGCCATACTTGCCCACCACCCTACTTAAGGGGGCATGTTCGATGTGGGACAGTGGCGTACCGAACGGCGAGGTGGTCGGGGGAATTTGCCCCTCTGGCTCGAAAAAAGCGGGACGATATGCACCAAAATGTGTATTTTTTGTCTGTTTGTGTTTTTGTGTTTTTTGATTTTTTAAATTTGGGGGAAAAGTTAAGTAAATGTTGCGATTTGTGCAGCCTATGCGCACGTTTCGACACAAAATCAGACTTAATTGGAGCAATTCACGGGGACGACATACAAATTTTGCCCCCTCTGGCGAGCCGACTTGAAAATTTTGGCCCCTCTGGATCGACTGCCCGGTAGGCCTACGCCACTTCTTTGGGACCCCAGAAGTAGTAGCCGATTGTGATATCAGATGAAAGGCGTCTTTTCCATTGTTATCCGAAATGTTAGCCCTCAAATTCAATGTCATCTCAAGATAGACAAATTGGCATTCTAATAGTTAACCATAGCATCAATATCGTACGTAAACCTCAGTTTGTTTCACATTGATACTTGGTGGGGGTATATGCAAGGGCCAGGCACTCATACCGTGGAGACCACAACCAGCCATAAATTTGAACAAACACCTTTAAATCTACTCATCTTCAACAACAAGAAAATAAACTACAATACCATTACAAATTGCTAAATGATGATTTCTCTTTTATTGTTACAATATGCAATTACATGTATAAATTTTGTCACAAGTGTGACCAATTATTCTACTTAACATAAACATCAGGAATTAACAATTACAAATTCAGTGGTGATTTCTTCAATAGTCAATAGCTGAACAATACATTATAAACGAGACATGGTATTGGTCACAAGCGCATGTTTGTGATAAATAAAAGTTACTATTGACCTAAATAGGCTCAGTGCAGACTTTACAAGGCTTCCCAGGGGATTTTGTTCTCCAGGTAATTCAATGAAATGAATACATTATTAGGAAATTTCGATGACTTTACTGCCTCTAATACTGTTACCAGAAAGCCAAAGGACCAAAATTTATTTCAAAAATCTGAAGAAGGGCAATATAAATGCTGGAATTTCAGGACAAAGACGGTTACGAGTTGTGTAAAAGGTTCCTCTTAATACCGAGGTTCAGATGGCATGCAACATGGTGTGTTCTTGAAATCATGAATTATTTTCTTCATAGATCAAACAAAAAAATATTCTACAGATCACTCATAGTGCCACCAGCAGTGCTGATCTACTCATCTGATACACTCATCCGTATGTAGCACATTTGCATACCTTGTAGAGGTTGTTCCAAATGGTTACTGGTTGAATGTAGTCTGGCCCTAGCCCAATATTTTAAGATCTTTTGTTGTTCTAGCTAAATTTTTGCATGGAACCCATTAAAATAAACAATTTTGTAGTACGGTGTAATTTGTTTAGGTTGAGGAAGTATAGAGTTCACGTCACAAATATTTAAGGGCTTATGAAAAGTACTGAAAATAGTACCTGCATAAAAACATCAAAAATTGGTTGGCAATATCAACCTTTTGATAAATTTTATTATAAATTGAGTTACCAATTCTACATTCTCAGCCATAATTACTTTATTTGAGACCAAATAAAATCTTTCTTTTACAGTATTAATACCTAGTCACCTTCTTGACCTGTTCAAATATATATCAAACACTGCCCTTTAAAACCCGAACGGTGCACATCACTTACGGAATTATGATTACAAAGCAGCATAGGGGATGAAAAGTTGCAGCTGTCAACTCAAAATATGCTATTGTTCCTGGAAGTATGGAAAGACTGAATAGCGATTTAACAAAATATGAAATATTTGTTGTAGTAATTAAAATAGTTACTAGAACTAAAGATAGTCACAAAAATGCTTAATTTCAAAGTTAGAAATGAAGCGGATTGTTCGTTTTCATGCACTAAGCAATTTATACACAGTTAACAGTGCCATAGGAGACCGTGGTTAACCAAAAATTTCAGATCGGAATTGTATATCAAAGTTGTGATTTTCTATATGATTATGAAGGACTTCGATTTTGAGCTTAGTTACTTCACACAGTGATTAGTATATGGGACAGCAATATGTAGATGCAAAAACCACGATTTTGTTGAAACATTAAGTGCGCCCTATCGGGAAATATCCGAGTCAGATTTAATGAAATCAATCAAACTAGATACCATAAGATTGGAATTTCTTGAAACTAATCAACAGTGAATGCCCAAATGCTTGGTCTAGGTCCGTTGGCAATCGTTTGTTTTTGTAATCAAAGTAAACAGGATAATTGGGCGAGTTTTTTCATTGGCTTAACTTGCTCTACCAATTTTGCGTGATTGACAAGGGTACAGCATCATCCAAACTGACTGTGGTCAAGCAAGGAAATTGTCACACTGCCCTCACAAACAGCCAACAGACATTTGTATCAGATAAGGAAAACAAAGTTCGTATACAGGGGTTAAGTTCTCGAGAACGGATAACTTGACCACAACATTAAAGCCGCTGCAGAAAACACCTCTCCAGTTCATGATAAAAAGTTAAAAGGTTATAAATATTTGGAGTGGTGCAAAGACAAAGCTCTGGAATATGAAACACAGTACAAGACTACTTTGAGGACCGAACCAAAACAAAATCAAAAGACAAATGGGAATGCTTTAGTGGTAAACAATTCCACAGATAATTTCACAGAGCTGTCAAAAAGGAAAATAAAAAAACTACAAGTCATTTCCAATGATAATATTTAACCACACTTCAATTCAACATTATTATGGAGAATTCATGCAAGGAATGTCAGAAAACCAGCATACAATGCCTAAAACGCACAGAGAGGTGGGATATTTCTATCACCAATATGATAAAAAAAATTAAGAGTCAATCTTTGGCATTCTTTCATTTTTATAGTAAGTTTTATAAAGACAGCTATAATGTTCTACTCACAAACAATACGGTTCACATAGAGACGACCATGGACTGTCCACTGACTTAACATTAAATCACGTGCTAAGCAGGTTCTGTTCTATATCAGCTTGCTATCATGATTGTACGACTACCATGGGAAGTTGGTAAAAGTAAAGATACTTATGTGTGTAGACGGGAAAAAACGGGAACACTACTCTTCCAACTGGCAATGGGCCTATCAATAGTACCAGTACCAAGGGAAAAGAGTGTGCCCCATTCCTGATTAAAAACCAGTAGTAGTTGTTAATCTACACCACAATGTGACTCTGGGCTGTTGTTCTGTAGCGAAATAGTCTGATCTATTTCCCTAGGGAAATAGTTACATGTAGTATTGAATCAGCCAATGAAATAGCCTGATTTTTGTTCATGAATAGTAATGAGGTGTTGGTAGCAATTTTTTTCTAACCATAAATCTGAATATAAATTTTATTTAATTCATGTACACAATCGAAACACTCATTTTAGGGCATTTAGAGTATAGTCTATTTCACTTGAAGTTGATACTGCTACAAGAAGATAACATTGGAAACACCCAAAACCTTATCGGGTTTTCTTATATGTATGCATTACAACCAGGAAGCATATCTAAAATTGGTTTTCAGGATTGCAATATAAACTCACCAATTTGTCAATTTTCAAAGAATACTAACAAAAAACCAATGCAAATATTGTTGATATGCATATCAAGGGAAATGTGTTTATTAAATGCCCATTTCTGATTAAAAACATGGGGTTACATGTTAAAGGCATGCTCCCAAAAAGTTGTGCATTTTTTTTGTGCTGGAAGCCCTTTTCACATTAAATTCCAGCTATCATAATGACGAAGTAATAATACATTCAACTTTGTAGCAAGGTTACTCTAGTATTGGGCCGATCATTCTCTAAGAGTGGGCAGATGCAATCGTGTGTCGGAATCCTCTCACCCAACATGTAGCTATAATCCTGGTTGCAAGTACTAGGTAAATAGTCAAAAGTCATCCACTTTGATGCAAATTCTGAGCCATGATTAGAAAGAACAGAATATACTTAGAAAAAATACAGCATGTCACACTTGGAAATTCCTTTGGAGGGAGTATGCACCCTGACTGAATAACATGGATGATGAATAAGGTCATGTGATAACCAACATGACCAAATTTAGTTAGAATTATAACAAATTGGGCATAATTAAATTGGACCTTTGCACTTATGCTACATAATTTGCTTTATCCCATTATGATACAAAATTGATGTGAAGAGTATAATGTAATTATGCCGTAAAGTAATGCTCTATTCTTGACATTTCCCCAGAGGGTGTTTTGAATCAATCCCATAATGCACTGCAATGTGCCTATACTGTACTGTACTAAACACATGTCAGTACTTAGGGATAAAAAGTGTTCCAAAAGTTCAAAAACCCCAAGACATTTCATGATCATGCAAAAAATTCCCTAAGTACTAACGCTTTGTAGGCTAAAATGAGCAAAAAAGTCAGGGTTTTTATGTGTTAAGAATAGGATTTCTGTGGGATCACATGACCCTATTGAGGTGAAATTTCTCAAAACTGGTGCATTGTGGGATTGACTCAATACACCCTCTGACATTTCCCCTACCCATATAACAGACCCAGAGAATCATCCCTGGGGCAAGTGTATGGCATGGATGATAATGTCAAATGAAAAGTTGCACTATGGCCAAGTTTGAAATCTGATTTTCCATAATTTTTATTACATAAAACCAAAATAAAAATCAAAGTGTTCAAACTCTCAGAGAGAATACAATTATATCACAATACCCTTTCTTTTCTGGGTAAAACCATGGGGATATGAACTTGTCTATACTTTGATTACCACCAAATAGGCGGGAATTATTCGGTTATTATCGTTCCGCGAGGAAAGTAAACCAAATATACTCGAGCGTTTGCACAGAATCGCGCACCGTGCAAAATACACACATTGCGTCTCTTGCGCTATACATTATTCCATATCAGTTCGCACTGTTATGAGGCCCGCCTATTTGGTGGTAATCAAAGTATAATATATTTAGAGTGAGAAAAGAGAATAGAATATTACATTAAGACTACACCCAGGCTGATAATGACACCATGTTATAATACTTAATAGGGATCAATTTGATAACATTGGGAAGGCAACAAAATAAGATGGTAATGGCTTCCATTTCAGCCATTTTAGTTTACAAGGCTGCATTGAAACATGCTGTTTATATCTTCTTTTTTACAGAATATAATACACAAACTATAAAAAAAAATATTGATACACCAATGAGTGGCTAATCCAGGTATGTTTTACAACCAAATTCCCATGACAACATACTTTTTTTCACTTTTAAAAATTCCCCCATTCAACCAACTGCTGATGTCTTCTTGAAGAGTTGATGTTGCTGATCAATGACAATGAAGATTTGCCATTCATTTTCCAGTAAATAAACAGCTTTAGTGTATATACAAATATATAACAAACATTTGGCAAAGTCTCAGTCTGTCAGGCTCAACTCCTTCAACCAGCTGATCTTGGTCAGAGTGTACTATGAGAAGCAAAAAATTGACTTTGGATAAGAGTTTCTTTCCCTCATCAACTTAAACATCCTCCCAGTCATCAAGGATTGTTGTTCTGATGATGGCCTCGGTGACGCGGTATGGATCACAGTTTGACGAGGGTCGACGGTCCTCCATGTAACCCTTGCCTTCTTCACCAACCTATAAGGGCCAAAAAATTTTAAAAAGCTCAGCACTACTCAAATTCACCTGAAGACCAAGAAAACACTTGAGCTACATTTAGAAGATAAAAGATAGAATTTGTGGCGGCCCAGCCTGGAAAAAAGTGGGGAATTTGGGAATGACATCCCTGGTGAATTTTTATATTTGGAAAGAAATTTTTGCCATTTAAACAAAGAATATAAATAATTGAAGGGAAATTTTAGAAATCTTGGAATGTATTCCCCGGGAACTTTAGCATTTTTTCCAGCCCCCGTGTCGGCATCCACTACTCTAAATATTGGACTGCCCATCCAATATGGCACTATATATGACACTATATTAGATAGGCAAAACAACAAATCTTATCTTTTAATCTCATTTAGTTTTGGTGCTTTTAACTGACAAAATATTTCCGATTCAATTATATTAGTTAAAAAGACAAAAACTAATCCACTGTGGTAAAAAATGAACCAATCCATACTTGCTGTGTATTGCGTAACTGTTTATTCTCACTCGTAAACCCTTGCATGATGACGCACTATCTAATATCTCATATTAGATCTAGACAACCAATGATATTGCTTATTTTCATACTAAACCCCACCCACTGAATAAGAATACTAAATGCCAGTAATCAATGGACAAGTTCGAGCTCAATAACTACTGGAATTTAGTTGTGGTGATTGAGCATATGTGAGAAAATTTCTCAAAATCCCTTGGAACTATGTACGCCTGCTTTCCCGCCAATACAACGCACTGTTGGAATGCATGCAAGTGCAGTTCATGCAAAGAGGCATCCTCATGCCACAGCTTGCCAATCCTGGTCATGGCACTGTGGTGCCAGGGGGCCCTGGTTCAAATCCCACCCAAGATGTCCATTCTTCTTTACCTTCAATCCCTTCACCCCTTCCCTTCCTCCCGAGAGGCTAAAAACAAGAACAGTGTTAAAGCAATATTAGCACATTTTTTTGAAGAACGCCCCCAATTTTTCCAAAAAATTGTGATTTTTACACGGTTGCATTGGTAACTGGATAGTAAACTATACCTGTGAATGGTTCGAAAATGTCTGTGTCACAAACGAAGGAATTTTGTAATTAGAATAATTATTATCGGGGATCCCGATAATAATTCAACGGCTGCTGGAAACGGCCTTCCAATGTGAAATAGCCGGAAAATAGCGCCATGTACGTGTCTACGCTCATCCATTAGTTGTTTTATTGCTTCAGGCAAGTCAAGTTAGAGGTTATCTTCTCGAGGTGGCACTATTTCATCATGCACGGACATAAACGTAGCATTTCCAGCTCTGCCGTTAAGTCCAATCTGGGATCCCAATTCTAATTACAAAATCGCTTACTTTATGACAAATACGCAATTCTTAACATTCTTGTTCGCAGGTATAGTTTCCTAGACAATTACCAACGTAGCTGTGCCAAAATATCAACTTTTGAAAATTGGGGGCGCTCTTCAAAAAATGTGCCATTATTGCTTTAAGGTTACAACAACTAACCTGCCGAGGTATTCTGATGCTGGCACCACGATTTGCAACACCCGATGAGAAGTCATGGATACTTGAGGTCTCATGCCTGCCGGTAAGACGACGGGCGTTGTCTCCTCCTTCCTTGGGGTCATACATACGGATGTGTTCATGATGTCTCTTGCTCAGCCTCTCTATGGCATCCTTGATGTAACTGTTGAAACAAACACAGGTCCAGGTTTATGGAAGAACGGTCGATTGGAATACCATGGATTAGCGTATTATATGAAGATGCCATACAGATGTATTGGGTAGTCTTTTTTTTTTTACAAATTCAGTACTTGCAAGAAAATGTGCCCCAATTATTTGTCAAAACTAAGAGGGTGAGGGCAAAATCTTACATACGTGGGGGATAAGGGGATCAAAATAGTTGGGCAACTTACTTAATGCCTCCTTCTTCCCTCATTTCCTTTGTGCTGTAGTTTGTGTGTGCACCTGCACCATTCCAATCTCCTTCCATAGGCTTGGGGTCAAAGGTCACCGTCACTCCAAAGTCTTCTGCCACACGATGCAGGATAAAGCGTCCCATCCACAAGTGATCTCCCATTTCAATTCCAAGACAGGGGCCGACCTGGAACTCCCATTGTGCCGGCATCACCTCTGCATTTGTCCCTGCAATCTTAACTCCTGCATACAGACACGCTCTGTAGTGAGCTTCCACAATGTCACGGCCATAGACCTTGTTTGCTCCTACACCACAGTAATATGGACCTGCACATTTGAAAATAAAGAATGTCGAAATTGATTTTAAATGTAAATTTTGATAAGGTAACACTGCAACTATTTGCATACTCATAACCATAACTTTAGTGTTTTATCAACATCACTTTTCCCTTAAAGGCAATATCAGTGATTTGCTGAATCAGAAAATAGAAAAAAATCATCAAAAATAAGATTGTTTGCACATCTGTAACAAGTACAGGTACCCTAACATATCCTGCAAATGATAAGGCCAGAGGCAACCCAATAAGGACAAAATCGGATATATTGGTCATTACTGTCCATACGGACACTTACTACAACACGTAACTGAGTGGAGAGTCATATCTTTGAATACCTCTGTTTTCTTCCTTTTCTGTCATCCTTCAGTTGGAAAGAGTAACTTATGAGAATTCTGCAGACTTATTGTCCTTCACTTTTAAGCTATTCCTGCACATTTCCAATATTTTGACTCTTTCGGATGAATCACTGATAGTGCCTTTAACCTTAACTCCCTATTGAGTTAAAGGTGCAACGAGAGATTTCGCATATCAGGTGTCCCTAAAAAATCAAAAGTACTGATTTTTGCCCTGATGTAAAGCTTTCCAACAAAAATATCTCCATCTGAAAGGATTAAGCTGAGAAATGTTTCTTGGGTACAAAAATTGTGAATTTCTAATTTTGTATAGGAGCAAATACGAAATTCAGCATGTTTTATATTGAAATATAAGCAAATCAAAATCACCTTTTTTCTCACTTTTAAGACATTTCTGTAGCCAAATAAAAGGTAAAAAATCTATTGACTGTCTAATCTATATGAAATTACTATTATGACAGAATCTCTCGTTGCACCTTTAATGAGGTAACTTCCCTACAAGCAAGCATAGGAAAGCAAATCAAAATTCCTAAACAGCATGCAAAAGCAACCATGCCTTTCCTTGCCTCTCATTCATCTACCCATTTTACTATTTCCATCTTGATGAGCCTCCTAATCTACCATGGAAAGGCAACTGGGTTTCTGAGGTGTTTCTCAGTGGCACACGATGTAGGCAAAATGTTCATGTGTCTCCTGCCTTAACTTCCTGAGAGGCATGGAAAGGCAACCTGGGGTACTGAGGGGTTTCTTCCAAAAGAGGCAAGGAAAG
This sequence comes from Ophioderma brevispina, assembly GCA_023653785.1. NCBI lineage: Eukaryota > Metazoa > Echinodermata > Ophiuroidea > Amphilepidida > Ophiodermatidae > Ophioderma > Ophioderma brevispina. Next base: position 12,241 of record JAMKCH010004798.1, on the reverse strand, counting down.
CCCTCGGTGTCCTCTGAGGGTTAAACACATTTTAAGATGACAGTTTCATATTCTTGCATGTTGATGTTCCCACATATGAACACAATGAAGTGCGTACACCATCCCACCTTTGTACCTGTGTTCAATGCAAAATTTACGGCAATGGTAGCTTGAACACAAGTGTTACCCCCATGCCTTACTTAAAGCACATCTGACTCATTAATTTAGTTTCTTCTACCTTTGTAGCCAGGGAATCCCATCTGGGTCCCACCAATGGATGGCCATCCTGGGCGAGTAGTGTGTACTCCTGCTCTATACCAAACCAGGGCTCGTGGTCTCTGGCTCTTTCCATTACTTCATTACATGACTTCCTGTAATTTGTTTCTGGAAGAGAGAGATTGAAAAATAAAGCATGAAACTAAATAATACGGCCATAAAATTATGTCCACCAGAAAATTTATCAACATTTTAACTTTTCGGTTTCCAAGGAGAATTAAATCCTAAATCAGTATTTTTTGTTTAACCCTTCTGTTGCAATATGTCCAAAATTCAAAATAATATGCACATTTTGACCTGAGCAGTCTTCAATAAGAAAATACAGCATTCACTAATTGTATGTGTGGTCTACCATTGCGGTTGGTGAATGAGGACAAAGGACACAAAGTCACCAACATGTGGGACACTACCCAAGGACCATTATAACTAATTAAATGTCATGAATATGTGTTCACGTATGTTGAAACTGTGGGCAATTATGTTTAATGTTAACATTTTTACCACAGGCAGACAGATACACACTACCAGAGCAATCCCTATGTACGGTTTGCTTCACAGACGACACAGAAAATAATTTGAATTTTTGAAACCAAACCTGTGCCCCTACTTAATAGTTGCTTCAGTAGGCAAAGATTGAAAAAATTGTCTGGCATACCCACAAGTCTATGTCAGAGATGCCAATGGGAGTTGGAAAAAAATCTAAAAATGCGAATGGAGGGAGCGAACAAGCGATCGGACAGTAGTATCGCCCATAACGCCGGGGGTCCAGGGCCCGACGTAAGGGTCCGGTGGGGGTCCAGGGGCAATGGCCCGGTGGGGGTCGAGGAGGCGAAGCCCCTCGAAGCCAGAGGGTTTCTGCACATTTAGAGCTACAGGAAAGACCATTTCTGAGAGTAAAATATCATTCCAAAAAAGTTAAAATTAACTGCAAATGTGAAAAATGGGGATTAGTTTTGGGTCCAAATCATCTCACTACTAGTCATGCTTGTTTGATCAAATTCAACTTTCAGGTATTAAAAGGCCAAAGTAAACATAATGATAACGATTATTGATACAAGACACACTTTGGGGCTTTTCCTTTGCAGTTCATTTCCTTGGCATCAAGTGATAGCTACGTAAGGCTTTACGCAGTTGCAATCAGTCTTCAAAATTGCAGCAATGATCACAAATTTTGAAACTTCTTGCCGTCACTAAACACTGTTTAAAACCTAACCAGTGAACGTTGTATTCCATGTAAAATGACAAAGTTTCGCCTTTTTCTTTGAGTAAACGCCATTGAAACGTGTCCTTTACTTCTCGATGTCTTTTTTTAAATGTTCAAGGCTTGTAAATTCCTTTCCATGTTTATTTTGTCGCTTATATGACAACGTCGGTTATTTTTCCGATAGAGGCAAAATCACTGACCTTGTATAGAGGTCAGTGAGCAAAATAGAGAGTTGTGAGCTGACATGCTTCTGCCTTATGATAGTCTATTATACAAAATCGCGATGTACGCCAAACCTAGTAATACAACAATGTTCCGATGTACTTTTGAGTGCATTAGAGTCTGAACGAGATCAGATTACGTTAAACAAGAATTCCGTTAAAAATCTTCAATCTCAATCAAAAAATAAAAATCAGAGAAAAAAAAGAAAAAATAAAAAAATCTGAATATAGAAAAATCGGATTTATTTAATACACAGAAATGTAAATAAAAAAAAAAAACGGATTTCCGATAAAATCGAAGTTGCATCTGCTATGTGTTGTGGAATCACTTTGGACACATAAATGCAACCAAGAGAGCCCAAAATTTTAGGGTTTTTTAGTTTTGTCAGAGAAAAATGTACAACACATGTGGCTTTTTTGACGATATATGTGAAAAACAATATTTCTCTCTTGCATATGGAAAGTACACCACAAGGAGTCTATGAATTGTTGAGAACTCCGCATTGTGGTTTTTTAAGTAAAATTATTCTGATTACACTTCGTATAACATCTGAACTTTTTTGGGGCCAAGTGGGGGGATTGATTGATAAGGACACCAAACTGCCCTTCAAGTGTGTGAAACACTAACCTGCTGAGTCTTTTGTCGTATTTGTAAACATCACACAAGACTAATTTGTTGTTCCCTCGTCGGGAAATTGGATCGTTGAACATGGCTGCCGGCATCAGATAAGGTCAGTAGACCCCTCGCTGGTATGTATGAGCCATCATAGTTCCCATCTGGCCAATTCTGCATAAAAACAATTGCAAAAACCAAAATTGCTTATTACTAAAAACTGACAAATTATCATCACATTAACAGGTCCATGGACACGGCTGAGTAGAATGTCTTATTTTACATTTTCGTACCTCAACAGTATCGGATCATACGACAACACAGATTTTTAAAAGTGAACATCGGGAAATTAAAGTGTTAAAATTCAAGGATAAATATACCCCAACTGACCAGGCCTTCTCCTGTTTTCGCGACCGCGTATCAAGATGCTGGAGTGATTTGACCCCGTTAATGACGTTAGAGTAAACAAAGTTGTAAACAAGCTGCACACTGGGTAATCGCACCGCACACTCCAGATATTTCCTTGTCGGCTTCTTTGTCATGGTTTCGGAACGTGAATAACGCTATTCTGTTATGATCTCCTGGCGGTACGGTCGCCGCTAGTGCACCCGTCGACAATACCGCGCATTATCGTAATTTTTAAGGCACCAAATAAAGAAAATTGATGCCATATGATACAAAACGTGCGACGCATATCACGAGAAGTCAAAATGTGCTACTTATGCAAGAAAAAACTGGGCCACGCGCACGTCCGTTCCACGAGGACGATCATGACGCGTATCGGCGCATCCGTATTGTTACTCGGACGGTAACTTATGGGTCACGCGTGCCAGCGCGATAATCACTTTCATTTTGGAATTTCCTTGAAAGCTGTCCAAAACAACTGATATTATGCCAGTTTTATCAAATATACGGTTCTCAATTACTGTTCAGCAGATTTGACATTGATGCCCAGTTACATATATGAATGAAACCATTTTTGGTGGTATTATAAGTATGTTTAAAGCTGGCCATGACCTTTAAGAGAAGGGGGAAATGAGAAAGTCTGATAGGTGGTCAGCTTTCTTTCATTGAGAACTAAGTCACTTTTAAAATGTTTTTCTGACATGAATAATCACATAATTATTGGCTTAAATAAATGCTAAATGCCACTGGACTGACCCAAATGCAAGGCTTGAAATAAGGCAGGGGTTGTGGAAATGTTACCCATGCTAAAAGGCAAAAAGTCCTGGCTCTGAAACAAACCCGTGTACCATTTTAACACCAGGTGTTAAAAAACACCAAAAATTGCACTAGGGATCTGAAATCCTTATTTCAAAGCTATGCCCTAATGTACTTCCAGGGCGGTGTCATGTTTCAAGGGAAAAGCAGAATTTTCCCCCTCTTGCCCATATGTATCCAATTCTTCCCCAAATTTAAACATTAGTTCCAAATCACCTAAGCAAGCATCAAATCTTCCCCAAATGGACCATAGAGACAAAACCTATTCCCCGCCCTCAGGGACGAATAAACGGAAGAAAGAAAGGACCCCCTTTGTTCTTCTTAAAGTGTTTTACCTGGAGAACAAAGGTATTCTTTCCATCACCTTATGTCTTATTAGTGTATCATTTGCACAAAATGTTAAATTTGTTTTTGTAGAAATTACATCAGTTAGGTTAGGGAAATAGGTCTGCAAGTGTTCTTGAAAATACAATTTCCAAATTAAATCAACAAATAAAATATAAGCAACCCTATTGGAAAAGTAAAAAAGTGACGTTGTTCTCAAAAACAGTCGTAGCATATATCAAGTCACCAATGGCTAGAAAGAGTGGAACATGCAGAAAAGTGTGTGTGTGGTGGAGAAGGGGGCAGCATTATCCGGCTTTCTTTAAGAACTGCCGAGCTCGAATCTAAAGGACAGAAAGTGCCTTTATTTCAAATCCTGAAATGTTTGACAAGAAAAGGGGTAACTTGGTACAAATGGGTCTCTTCCCATTGCAACAAATGACCGTTTTTATTCATGTCTCTGTTACTTCCATTTTTTGGGAAGCGTGGCCCACTGGTTAGGGTATGGCCTTTGGTGCAGAAGTTCCCCGGTTCGAGCCCTGGCGGGCCACTTCTGGGATTTAATGGGTAACAAATTCTGGATTTCATTTTTTGTAAGAAAAAACTATTGATTAAAAACTGGAATTTGTTCTCCCCGTGGTTCATTTGGATGAAATGAGAATTTTACCTGTCCTTCGGAGGGGACGTTAAGCCGTCAGTTCCCAATACATGGAGCATCACGCCCAGTAGGTAATCGCAGCCAGGTTCGAAAAAAGGTGTAGGGTGAAAACCACTGGCTGTCCCAATTCGTCCTGGAGCCCTGGGCATCATTGAAAAGCAGTGTCTGAACATGAATGATCTACCAGGCTAAATAGACAAATTAAAAAAAAAAATCTTTTTGCAGTTCACAAGTTTGCAACAAGAAATTTAAGCAAACACTTTGTTTTTTTGATGCAAAAATATCAAAAATTTGAGAATATCAAGTCGTCTTAATGATGATCATTCAACTATTTGCCCTTTAATATTTTTTTTTTGTCAATTTTCGGAAACGGTTAAATATAACATCTCGAGGTAGCACTACCTTAACTGACTTGGGATGAAAATCAATGTTGGTCTTACATCTCAATTCTTCTCCTGTCCCATCAACCCATATATTGTAAATAGCGTGGCATTTTCTTCAGAGTTAGTAAGTCCATATACCTCTCCAAGACTGTCTTGTTTAACCTTGCTGAATGATCCATCTTGGTTTAATATAACTGCATCAAAAGAGAAAAGTTAAAAATGATAAGAGAGCACCATCAATGAAGAGTGAAGAAGATCTAGAGAGTTGCAAAGCAAATGCTACATGTACAGCATTCTTGTTTGCCGACTCCTGCACGGCTTTTCTGGAACAGACTGAAGGTTGGTTTGGTTAGTGAGACCAGTTCTTGCTGATGGTGTCAAGTTACCAGTTAACAAAACAATAACAGCTCAGCATCAGTCCAGGGTCAGTACACGTGGACAGTGGACACTGGTCATGTAAGTGTATGCCACACTATTGCGTAAATAGTCCAGACCATTTTGTAATCACATCTGGATCACCAATAAAATCATACCACAGTGATTACGTAATGTCAATGTCACATCTGACGGACAGTCAATGTATGGCATTGCTCTTGATTCAGGTATGGTGACAATAACGTGAATAAATGATCATTTGAGAGTCCATGAGTTAGTTATTGCAAACATGGGATCTTTGCCCAAATAGAAAATGCTACACATAACAGCAACAGTACCACCACCAAATATTGTCTTGGACTACATGTATGGGCTTGGTCAGTGGGGATCCCCTCCCCTACATCCCAACATTTTGAGCACAAACACTTAAAACTTAGGCATTCCTTATATTTGCAAACCCTTCCTTCCCTGTTTCTTATTGTAAATGGGTAGATGGGTACAAAAGATGGTCAAATATTACATAAGATTTCAGGCTAATGAAGGTGGTTTATCATCTATTTTTAATTTGGTGCATTGGTGCATTGGCTTGATGCACTTCAAGTTTACATGTATAGGCCTATGTGTGAGATTGGGGAGAGGCTTATGGAGTGTAGTCAGTGTACCAGTTGTGAATTGAAAAAATACACTACCTTGTTGGTGTGCATGCACACACTTCCAGGGCTCTTGTTTTCCCCACCACAGACCATCTTAGTCGAATTCGAATTATTATTCACACACTCACATTACGGAAAAGAAACCCCTTCCTGTAATACTGTTATAATTTCCTGGTATTGTGTAATTAGGCTATAATTAGACAACTTCATGATGATATAAGCTCAACCAGGCCTTTATCATGATAAAAAAAAGTTCATCTCAATTGAACAATTACTTCCCAAGATGAGTGGTTACTGTACACAATTCATGATGCCAAATTACACCATTTTATCAATATAAAACCACATTGCACGTTCTTTACAATCTATAACATGCACATAAATCATTTTTAGTTTATTAGAAATGTTGGAAAATAGCGATTGGACTGTTCAAAAGCTGTGCGTCAAATTGACTTTTGGCGATTTTCTTGTGAGTAAAAATGAAAAATCAACGGTCTCTGATCCGGGAGCTTGGGTCCCTGAAATCCCTTGGACAAAATCAATATGGACGATTCAGGAATTTGTTAAAATCAGGTTGCCACGACTGCTAATTAAAAATGGCTCTTTCATTGAAAAAAGGATCTAATTTACAGGCCATGTGATTTTACAGCCAAATTACAGGAACCCTCAAAAGATAGGCAAACCCACATCTTAGTATCACTAAGCTCATTATGCATGCTTCTCTCTCTCTCGTGCACGTAGACCACCACAAAATGGAAATTTTCCCATGACCATATCTTCCATCACAAAGTTACTCAAGCTAAAATTTCAACAATAATGCTCCTCATCTATACCAGTGTGTAATTTGAAAAACATCACATGATGGCAGGCCCACATAAGCCCCCAAGCTTAAGACCACTCGCTCCACACGTATTACACCCACTAACAAGATTCCATTGCCCAACCCAGAGCTATTTCCTAATCAATTGTGAATTAGTGCTCAAAGATTACCAGGTATACATTTTAGTCCACCTGTTGAATGCAAATGCACATTTCAATGGAAATTCCCTAAGGAGGTGACATGCTATACAACTCAATACTTGAAATGCAATGCAAGGGCTGCTCTAGATGTGGTGCCCGAGGTAAGGATTGTGACGTCAAACCGATATCATTCTTGTGAGACTTGCGCTCTAATGAATGGTAAATGTGTATACATATCCAGAAAACTTGGGAGAATTTTCTGGGCTACTAGTGCAAGTGTTTGATGTAAAAGCACCAAAAATTGATGTTAAAAAATGTGGAAAAATCATCTTTTTGGCTCAAAATCAGGGCTATTTTATACAAATGGGCCACTTTTCTTGGAAAAGTGGTAAAGATACATTGTATGGGTATCCCACAGCCCTCCTGAACATTTCAAAGGATACTGATACTGAACTGGTTAACTGAACTGAATGATCCAAATCTCACCCATAATAACTGGTCATTTTACATATTCCCACCAAAAGATGTCAATAACCATAACATAATGGTTTGGGGAAAGTGGTTCACAAGAGAAAGTTGGACTGCAAATTCAGCTCGTCTTTATTTGTTCTCCAAACACATCACATGAAGGTCTAATAAGCCATCCCAAGGAAGGACACAATTGAAGTCAGACCATATCACAAACATGCTATTCAATGCAAATTAGTCGCCAGGATTTCGCAATGTCAAAGAAGTTTCTACACCAGGCCAATGTTGGTTCATAAATTTCTGCATGTACTTTTGCTAAATTGGAGATGCCTCAAGTGAAATCTCATTTTATACAATGTATAAGGATTTCACTGATTTGAGCCTTGTGATAGGTTCTTGACATGTCATGTGATAGAATAACAATAGCAATCACATAAATGTTACTATTCAATTTCACTTGACTGTTGCCTCACAGGCCGTCAAGATGATTTGATAACCTCAGAGGTTTAATATGGATGTAAGATATTTACTACCTGGTTGTAATAACTTTTTAAAAATGATTTTTTTTAATGTGGTTATCCCAATACAGCATGCCATCTTTTAATTATGCTGTCCTCTTTGCCTATAATAGTTTGCTGAGAGAGGGCTCACTCAACTGTGACCACCATCTCTTCACCTACTGATCGCTATTACCTCCCAAAGATTTAAGATTTAAATAGTTTGGTTCACCTGCAAGTTTGGTAGAACTGCATCATGTTTTGGTTGTGCAACCTTGAAAACACACACAAGCTGTCGGTGGCACAATCGAATGCTTGTACACACGTAGCAACACTTGCAATTACCAAACAAGGCGAAACAAATGGGGGTAGCAACTTGAACCTAATCAAATTCCATTGGCTAACTTGCAGGGACGACTCAACGCTTTTCAACAGGGATGCAAATTTTTGTCTGTGTCTGCGAGAATCAAAATTACTTAAAATGACAACACTTAACCCTAACACTACATCTGTTTGGACTGAAGGAATGAGGGAAGAGGGGAAGAAGAAAAGTCACAAATTAGTGTAGGACTCGAACCCAGGGCTTGGCCCGGGATACCACGCTAAGATGTGTCACTGGCCCGGCCAGTGATTTCATGCCCATGAGTCTTGGTTTTATGACGTCATCGCTACATTCTGGATTTTTTTCACCTCAGTACTGTGAGATAATGATTTTGTGAGATTTGGTCATCTTAGGGTTAATTAATACACAATTCAATGGGAGAAATTGAGGATAAGTTTAAGCAATTGACGAAATTTGCAAAATTGGACTGCCAAACCACCATATTCCAGCATATTATAAGGGCTCACATACACCCCCCCCCCCAAAAAAAATTCTACCATGATTTTTAGCACAACTATGCCATCTTCAAGAATTCTGATGTCAAAATAAAATATTGTCCCAAGGGGTCCAATTGGTGGCCATCTTGGGTTAAGAGGGATTAATCGTACAAAGGAATCAGAAAATATATAGTTTGGCATGTTCATGGGTGAAAATGTGATAAAGGTCATTGAACTTTTGATTGGTCATTGTGCAAAAATTTTCAAAATCTTGACAAAATTGGTGTCAAATTGTTGATATACATGTGTAAGCACGAGCAATCTGGAAATGTACAGTTTCCACCCTTTAGGATCTTCCGGTTTTTTTAGGAAAGAAACCTTAGGCTTAATCACATTTTCACCCATATCTTTATGAACATCAAAATATAAGCCCCCATGCTAAAGTATTTTTATTTTTAAAGATGAATCATTTAGATACTATTCAACTACTAAATCGAACCACTTTACATGACTGATCTTTTGAGATCTACATGTATGGACACCAAACAGACCCATTGGGACAATATTTGATTTGGGGTTCATGGGAATCCACATAATCTCTTAAAAGTGCATTTCCTGATTCCAGCACCTTCTGTTTTATTGATGGTTCACTAGATATCCTTGAGGAAAGCTTATGCATGCACAAAATTTGAGTTGATCCCGGTTTTGTGTTATGAGCAAATGCTTGTTTCACCAGGTTGCCATAGGCCGCTGTGCTGTAATTTTGCAAATTTCTTACAGATACGGTACGACTGAAATTGCACGCAAGATTTGGTTCACATGGATTACTAATGGTATCGGTTCAGATGATATAAAAATCTCAACTTTTCAAGTTAAATGGGGGGGGGGTGGATCACAAAATGCTAAAACCCACAGGTGAATTTCATGGTCACTGATGGTGTAATGCAAACATATGGGAGGTGTGCAACCTGGAACTCCAAAATCCACAAAATGGTGTTAGGGATATACTTGAAATATTTTGGATGAATCAAATACAGAAAGCCATGATTTGGCCCAGTTCACAAGCCCCTTACTCCAGCGCTGTGTGAGATGAAGTTGGGGATGGGGATTCAAAATCTTGCTTTACCAAAGGCATTCTAGAATGGCGCTTTGCCAAAATGTACCTTGCACCACAGCACCAAGTCAGTGTACCTCGTACAATGTAGCATCATGACCTTCAAGTTAAATTCCAGGGTCTTGTTCAACATTCCAAGAAAGAGGGGAAGTTATCCAATTTCACAACAACCGACTTGCCAACAGTAACACAGCTGGGCATTTTCTATACACAGCATGTCCATGCTGTATTCTCAACTTATCAAATACACTACCAGTACCTAGTTCTGCTAAGCATAACTCCACATTATGTCTTTAACACATGCAATACCTTGGCCCTGTTACCAGCATGAGCAGGCCATTTCAAAGAGCCAACTTTGCAGACTGCAAAAGAACAAAATATCAAAAGCAATTCAGAATCGAGTTGATACATGTTCCTTAGATAATAAATTACCTTTTGAAATAGTTAATCTTCAAAAATTTGTCTAAAAACAGTAGAAATCCATCATTTTCCAGAGAAACCACCTTTCTCATGCAGAATGGTTGTAGTCGCAATTTCTTCAAAATTAATTTTCAGTTTTTTTCACATATGTCATCGCATTATATAGGATCTCAAGTTGTGTTTGATAGTGAAAACAGGGATATATCTTACATTTAGAGGGATTTTGAGATCGACAAAGTTGAGGTAGGTAACAGGGGAAAGGTATTCCATGTGTTTTTGCATAACTTCACATCTGTTAATGACAACATGTTAAAGACAATGTGAAGTTATGCTTAGCAGAACTATACCAGTACCTACAGATGTGAATTAATAAGGAAATTTGTATTGCCCATTTTACGAGTCTTTCGCATAGTCCACTCGTAATCCTGCCGGCCAGGGCTCAACAAATTAATTATACACTGAGTCTGATTGTGCACAATTGAGCCAGTCAGCATTGGCGATTGTTGTCAGGGTGCACAGACGGCCAATCACGAGCAAGTGCGCGGTAAACTAGTGGAACAAACAGCATGCTTTAAATACTGTAAAAGGAATGGTGGCTTCTACTTTAAACAATATTTTGAAGCTTTTTAATAACTGATAATGATTATATTTTGGCCATTGTTATCAAGTAAATTTATTTCAAACAGTGAGGCATCAGACTTGGAATATTAATTACATCAATTTTATTATTATAGGAAAGTTGATTTTCTGTCATCACAATATGTACCTTATAAAGGTGTGTGTTCCGATTGTCTTTAGGACCCCCTGATTTACCCGGAAGTAGTATCGATTTTGATATCAGATGAAAGGCCGTATTTTTCTCATTGTCGTCCTGAAATTTGAGCCCTCAAATCCATTTCATAAACACAAAAAAAATGTTTTAGTGGTTAACCATCAATATTAGCACAGTATTGAATAGGGCTTTGCAAAATGCATTATTGCATCTACCATCAAACCGCAAGTTTGTTTCCCACAGCACTTGATGGGGTGTATGTGCAAGCGCCAGGCTCTCATATCAAGTAGAGAACACAATACACATAAATCGGAACAAGCACCTTTAAAATAAGATGGTATTCCTGTGTAATACCAAATGGAATTTGTCTTTAATTCAACAAGCCCAATTAGCAATAAAAATTAATAAGATGAAACCATGTTTACATTTCTTTTGGTTTTACAGGACATGAACAAATGTTTCATTCCTAGGAAGCCTGAGCCAGCTGCCAAATTCTCTAAAATGTTTTGTGTACAAAAAGGCACAATTCCAAAATATCCTGAGAAGGAGCTTCCCAAATTCCCCACTTTTTATGCCATGGTTCAGGTTGGTTTTAGTGCAAGGATGTACACACGTGCAAATGGAAGGGAAAGAAAACTGCACATTTACAAATTTCAAAAGTCGGGTCAGGTTTCCTATGAGGGCCTGCTACTGGTATCCTGGTAACCAGTACTACCTGTCCCAGGGCCGAGTTGTCGGCGGCTAAACCGCCACCCCCATCGAATTTCTGATGAGGAGGGTAGCTGGTTTACCCTGGTAGAATGAAAAAGAAGATCTACCTACAAGGGCGTCAGCTCTGGAGAGCTAATGGCGGCCATCCAGCACATGCTGCCTTGCGTGGTGGGCGTGGTTGCCCAAAGGCTAGGCCCACCGCCGAAAACTGTGGATTGACGTCAGGAAGGGCATCCTTTTTTTTTTTTTTTTTTTTCCGCCTGTCCCCCTCCTCAACATCCCAGCCCACCTCTCCCGGACACCCCACCCACCCCATACTTCCCCCTCCCTGAGATACCCCACCTACATGAATCGAATCCATGGATTCCTACTGTCACCAGGGTATTGAAATTGCACAACACATATGTCCACTTGACTCATAAGTTGGTTCGTTTACATGCTGTAATTGCCTCAAAAATAGTAAATATCAACAAAACTTAACCTAAATCACTTTTAGTTGTGACTAAGTTCAAATTGTCACATAATACTAAATTACATTTCATAAAAATCCAAGGAAAAAGAGGTTGAGGTTTT
>JAMKCH010004797.1:0-35039 GCA_023653785.1 Ophioderma brevispina | reverse complement strand
TTTGCCTGTTGTGAAATATTTTAGACACCCTTTTAATGGTTAACTATCAAAAAGACTTTTTAATGACATGTAATCAATCAAAGTCGAGGCACGGTAGAATAGAAAGAGGAGTCCAGAGTGCCCGGGTGATAATAAAATCAGGGTGACACCACATAGTTCCTACAGAGCAATAGGGATGAATTATATTCTGCAACACCAATAATTCAGCACCTTAACACGGGGTTTATTCCGTCAACGGTACCCCAAATTGGCTAGGGTGGCAGAATACTACATTCTTTCCACCAAAATATACAAATGCAGGGGAGGGACACATGCAATTAAGCATACAGGGATGTGCTGAAAACGGCTTAAAATATGGTTTGAGAGTCAAAATTTCTGGTGTCCAAACAAGAGCCCAAGAATAATTTGAAGCAAAATCCTTAGAAATGCGTACCCTTTACTACCAATGACACTCAGAAAAGGGTTAAGGTTCGATTCCTCAGCCATCACCCCAGGACCAGGAGGGTGTTTTGAATCAAAATCCCATGATGCCATTAGCCCACGATCCTATACTGTACTGTACTAAAACACATGTCAGTACTTAGGGATAATAGGTGTTCCAACAAGTTGAAGAACACAAGATGTCATTAATCATGCTAAAAAAATTCCCTAAGTACTAACCACTTTTGTGGGCTAAATGAGCGATAAAGTCCGGGTTTTTTATGTGTTAAGATAGATCTTTATGGGATCACATGACCCTATTGAGGTGAAATTTCCCAAAACTGATGCATTGTGGGATGAATCAAAACACCCTCCCCTACCCAAACCAAGAAGTTACTGGATACAAAAGTATGCACTGGCAAGCAACATGGGAGTGATTGAATCCTCTGATGCAGGACACCACACACATCAACGTTATAAATTAAAGACGTGCAATCGATGTTCAGCAGACTGAATTAAGAGGTCTGCAGGCTTTTTAAATAACTATGCTTCATCAACGTGATCAATGCCAAGTGAATGCCTACAGACATGCATGGGGACTGACTCTGCCAAGTCAATTGACAATCGATTTTGAACAAGCTAGGGCACGGACAACCCCTACACACCAAGGTAGCAGGAGAGTACTCTTTCATTATTTTTATGAATTAAAAAAAACAAACACCCCCCCAAAAAACCAAAACAAAGACCTACCTAACCATTCCCTCCACATTAAAGTTACTCTCCCCTAAGGGGTTTGTTATTTCCAATTGTTCCACCTTGGGTGTTTAACTCCCTGAGAACTTCATTCCATGATACACTCTGTCTAATTGGACCATTACAGCTAGGACACAACCTGAGATGGCCCTCTGAGTAAACCAATTCAAAACAGTGCTTCTACAATTTGTGTAAATAAACCATCATTCTTTGATTTGCTCATTGCTTCATATTACCTTCCAAGTAACCAATCAGAATCGAGCTGCAAGTAGTACTCAGGGAGTTAATTCTATTGACAAAGACGGACTACATTGTAAATGAATGAATGTGTCTGTTGTTAATAAGGGTACAGAGTATTACATGAAGGCCAAGACATCCAATTTCTCCTCACTTGTCATAAACGAACCATCTTTTTGAAATGTAATAGGCATATTCAGTGAAACTTGTAAGCAAAATTAATTTCCAAACAAAATTTCCCAGTTTTAAAGGACGACTCAGAGATTTCCGATGAGGGCGCACTCAAATTTCAAACAAATCATGTTTTTGTATAATGTTCGTCCATATCTAATCATTATGTGAATTAACTAAGCTTCAAATCGAAGTCCTTCATAGGAAAATCGAACTTTGTGATAAATCCGGATAGGAATTTTGTTATACCACGGTTCCTTATGGCCGGTTATACTGTACCATAAATGCTTACACATGAAAACGGAGAAAAAAATCGGATTCATCGCTAACTTTGGAATTAGCATTTGAGTGACTATTTTAGTATTGATGACTACTTTTATTACCGGAACCACTAGGGTTGTGTAACGCCCACCTTCGGGTTTAAAGCCAACCCCAATTTTTAAATAAAATACAGGAGCTAACATACACTTCGGGTTTAAGCCTATGGTGGTAAATTTTAAGCATTCACAAAACACGTGGCAGTAAAAAACTCCACAAAACAAAATCAATTTAAAACTTGAACTATTCTATTGAGCCATCAAGTCAGGCCTAATGCATTGGGGATTAATGTTTGCTCATAATTACTTGAGGAATGTGATGGAAAAAATTTAAAAAACTTTTACTTAAAGTGTTTAATATCTTGCTACAAAAAGTGTACATTAAGTGTCACCTGGTGAATAATAATGCTCTTGAAAATGATAAATTAGAGTGGGCTATAACAGGGGAGAAAAATGATGATATATCAGGATCATTTGTCCTAACTCTTATTTGATGCCGCTTTATCCCCTGAGCATTTTTGACACCAAATTTGTCTAAATCGGTCAAAAAATGAGAAGGTGCCGCCCAAAAGTGGAATTTTAAGGGGGGGGGGGTCTGAAGAGGGTTCTGAGAAATGATAAATTACTGTAATTATATGAGACATTTTAGCCATTTTGGGTTAAACATTTGGGTCAAAAGAATCCATTTGTACATGTTCCAGGGCAGTGTCGGATCTACCCCGTTCGTAAAAAAACGGCCATTTTTGGTTAAATTCAGATATGAGGGCGCTTTGTGCCATTAAAAGGTAGATGCGCTTTCTTATTGCAATCCTTGAAAACTTATCCTAAAGGTAATAATTGATAATACCTACTCCAGAAATTTGAGCTCTTTAAACTAAAACGGTTTCGCGTGGCAGCAGTTGATTGGCATACATTATTACGCCAATTTTGGCCATATGGTTGTTGTGTAGGGTCAACAAAATTTTGCACCCTGTTTTCAATAGAGACATTGCCAAATTATAAAAAATTGTCACTGTGACCAAACGAAAAAAAGAGCATGTGCTGAAAATTCAGAATATACCTAATACGCTTATCTTCAATTCTACACAGAAAAATATCTCAAAATGGGTGAACGGTATGGCGTGGCCGGCAAAGCGCCCTCGTGGATTCAATTTTACGAAAATGGCTAAATTTTATGAACGAAAAAATCTAAATCTGACGATATCATCAAAATGGTTTCCTTGACATCAAAAACCTAAAAATGACCTTCCCCTTATTTATCATTTCAGACCCCCCCCTCCCCTCAAATTTGGATTTTTGAGCGGCACATTAATCATTTTTTTTTTGGCGATTTGACAAAATTGTGTCAAAAATGCTCAGGGGATAATGCTGAATCAATAAGTGAGGGCAAAATGATCGTAAACATCATTTTATAGCCCACCCCTAATGATATTGCAATTTGTATCTGATACTTTGCTCTAAGTTCTAGCCCCCTCCCCGGGTTAAAGCCCAATGCCCCTATTTTTTGAAGTAAAATCTTCATTTTAGGGGGGTGGGCTTATACCCTAGTGCTTACTGTCCTAACAAACACAAACATTATATTTTCAAATACTCCTGAATTATCCTTTAAGGGATGCATTCATTGGATTCAATGTGGCATGAAGTTTGGGTCAGTATTTTTTTAAAGAGTTGGCTAGAATTTTTTTACTAACATTTGGTCTAACTAGTGGCCATTTTAAAAAACTTTTATTCCCCTTCATATGATGCACCCCTAATTGACAACCTGTGTGCCACAAATTTATCTTCTTTGTAATATCTATCACACACAAAAAAGTTCAGAATGCATTTGTTCAAGAAAATCTTTAAAAAATGTAGTTATCTGCTCCCCCGCCACTTGACATGACTTAAAAAAAAAACAACACTATTTTAAAAATCATGCCTGCTTTTTTTGGCCAAAAAGATCGACCCAAATTTGCTGCATGGGTTGGACTTTTTTTTGCCAAAGCAGCAATTGTAGTTTTTAAAAAAAAAATTGAGTCAGCTGCTGCTGCAAGTTCTTACTTTGAATGTGGCCTTTTTGTGGGTGTGGAAGGTTCACTGCCGCATTTATGGCGGACCGACCTATCGTTTTTACATGACTGCACATTGCAGGCCAGCATTGTGAAAAATCCCTAACGCTACCACTAGTCAAACATAAAACAACCTAAAACACAAACAGCAAAAAACACCACACCGTTTCCCATGGCATCCACCGTTTGACTGGTCTGATATCTTTGTGTGTTTTTGATATCAATGAGTGATATCATTGTAGTAGATACATTTGGTTGATGAGGTATGACAACCTCAAATTTGAATGATGGATGTCTTTAAGACCTCTGATTAGGCTAATCCTCTATTTTGCGGCTATGATATGTTGTGTGTAAAAAACATTGGTATTTGTCCAGGTCCGAGACTATCATTTGAGAGGCAAATTGAATGAATTTCATCTTTTGGTTTGAAAGTGTGACAGCACTGCTTCAAGGGTTTGACATGTGATCCTTTTATATGCTGGCTTGTTTAGTTGTTTTAGTAGGTATTTAAGGTAAAAGTAAGTTGGTGACCCCCCATGTTTTTTTATTTCAAAAATTTTGAGATCGGGACCTCAACATAATTAAACATTTTTTCAATTCATCACAATTAAGTTTTATTTTGGAGGTTAACTAAACCGTCAATGTTATTCACTTTCCCCATAGACCTGGTGTGGTAAAAAAGCAACAACATACCTTTTTTGTTTGGGCTTTAAAACTAAAAAACAAAGGTTGGGTGACCCACATTTTTTATTTCAATTCTAATCAGACCATTATAAATACCATTGTGAACTCTGGAAAATTCTATCAAGTATACCACTAACACGTCAAAACCCCTTAATACATATGTACAACTCACTGCACTGTATCCTTGGTGCAAGAGCGTAATCGGAGCTCCAAGTGAATGGAGTCTTCAGATTCTCTTCAGTTTGAAGAGATAGCTCTGTATACTCTTTCTAGTGCAAAGAATAAACTGTTTGTTCACTATCTATTTCCATATTTGTTTGGAAAGGTCATCAGGGTTGCTTATTTGATTCACCAGCCTTGTCTGACAGAAGTACCGTACTAGCAATGTCTGCCAGCACAGACATTTGTTACTGAAGTACCATGGCAGCCAGATACCTGTACCCTTGGAAGTGCACTTTCACTATGGTTAACTGCATGACACTGTTTGATTACAATTGAAACACAAACAAAAACTGATTTGGTAAGGCTTTGGAATGTTCTTAAAAATACAGTTCTCTAAGGGACACGGGGTGTACTGAAGGTATATGGGGGATGTGATTTCTCCATGAATCCATTTTTTCATGAGAAATCCTAAGACATGGCTAGTTTTTTAATAAGATACTTAGGCATGGTCCCAGTCCCCCCCACCCCCACACCAATGATATGTATAGGTTTTTCGGGGTGTGCGTTTTTCATTGCCAAACTGCAATTAAAGGCACTATCAGTGATTTTCTAAATCATAAAAAATCTAAACAATCCCGGGGGGGGGGGTCTCAAAGGTTTGTTGGGTACCCATGCTCGTTACAGGGTTCTGAAAGTGACCTAACTTGGCAACCAATTTGCGGTAAAAATTATACCCCTAGCGGGACCGGCCTTCAATAGGAAAAAATATACCTTTTAAAGAACCAATATACGGAAAAAATAAACACTTGCATATTGTAGGAAAATGTACACACTGCAGGGTATTTTAATGACATGTTAAAGTAAATTTTCCCATGTTTTCAATGAGACAATCACAATCTTACCTGAATTTGTACCCCTAGCGGGGCTAGAAACGTGATTATTGTGATTATACCCCTAGCGGTAGTCCCCGTCATTTGCAGCTAAGTCCCTCTTTTTTTTGAACGAGCATGGGTACCGCGACCAATAACCCATATGTCTATACGGACACTTACTACAACACATAATTGAATGCTGCCGTTTCTCCTTTTCTGGCAATATTTCAGTTGCAAACATAACTTAGGAGAATTCTATAGATTATCCTTCACTTTAAGCGATTCATGACAAATGTCAAATATAATGTACTCTTTAAGGTGGATTACTGATAATGTCTTTAATAAAAAATGCTATTTTAATCTTGGTAAATTCCTTCGATGACTGTTGATCTTTACATAACTAATAAAACAGTTATTAAGAAGAAATAAAACAAACAAAAGGAAATAAAGAAGGAAGGTGCTGGTATTTGAAAACTGCTTTCATATTTCATAGTGTCAGTCAAAACATGCTCTGATGACGTCAAACTCTACTATTTGATCAGAATATAGCGACTGTTGATAAATCGATCAATAGTTCCTTAACCTAAAATATGACAGTTACTTGCAAGTTGAAGTCTAGTCACCTAAGTAGAGATGCCATTTATAACATGGACTTGTCAGTGTGTGTTAACCAATCAGGCATAAATATTACATTTAACCCATAAATTTGCATTGATATTGCAAATTTCTTCATGTATAGATCAGGCTTTCCCAAATAATTTGTACCGAGGTCCACATTCCTAAAAAACACAACATTGATGGGTCCGGATAAATTATTATCCTTGCAAATGATGATGTCGCATTTGGGACCCACTGAATGACTCGGAATGGTAGTACTAGTTCCACTATAATATGGAATTTCTTTCTTCTTGTGAAGATCAGAATTTTGAAGGGTAATTGGTTTCGGAGGTTTTTTAGATTCCCACTCTTGATTCATTGCAACAGATGCTTAACAATGATATCTATTAATATAAAGAAAAAGCTTAGCTTTCATTTCTGATTTCAAACTTTGGTTTCAGAGTAAACTTTATGTTTCTTACTTGGAGGGGCCATCCAACAGAGTTTTTAAAGCAATGGAATCACAATTTTTGTAATAACTTCGGGCTTGCGGGTGACGTGTGATGCTACCACAGTACGATTGCATAATTATATTCCAGGAATATACCTGAAGTCGTCACCCCTAGATATGATGGCGTGGGTCAATTACGATCATGACCATTTCCAGATAGGGTGCGTTGATTGGGTCTAGTCAAAACCTTCTCTAGTTCAAAGACTGCAATTTGTCAATATTATTGAGAATTTGAAATAAATTTTATAACAGCCAAATACAAATATTAAGCTTAATTAAGTCCTATCATATTTTTTGGCAATTGATATGTATTTTGTTCATAATGCTTGCAATTCTTGTTTTTACCTGGGGTCCGCAAGAAAAGCCCTCGCGGTCCGGATGCGGACCTCGGTCTGCCAATTGGGAAAGCCTTGAATATATTAAAGAATTTTTAGTATTTTATTTTTTTTCTATTTTTGTAGTCTGTCACTGCTACAAATCCAGGAATATTTATGGCATAATATTAATTCCAGACAGCGACTGCGAAATAGTTGTAAGCAATATGTGTACAATTAGCAACTAATTGTTTGGACATAGTGACTGGTAGTGAATGCAAATGCAACTTTTCAATTGGAGATGGGCTGCGCAACATTTAGCAGCTTTACGAGGTTACTGTTTTTTATTAAAGGTTTATGTTTTGGTCTGACAAATTTTCCTGAAGGGAGCAGCCCTAAACGAAATTCCAAGAGGCCAAAACACATACTTTTAATTGGATTTAAAACAATCACTGAAAATAATATGTCATTAACCTGATTCATAACCATCACTCATTAAATTGATGAATACATATTACATTGCAAAATGATTTTTGCCTTAAAAACTGTTTAAAATGTCATTTTTCATTTTTTTCACTTTTCTCAGTAAAAAATTGAGCAATCTATGAATTTCACAATACTAAATCAATCATGAAGGCTCTAACTTGAATTTGAACATGCAATGGCAAATATACACAACCAATTTCTTCATGGGAGTACCTTTGAAGTACCTGTTAAGTAGCCACGGAGTACCCACCCGCATGGGTACCACATCGCCGGCCGCAAAAGTGGGGGTAATCATCCACCTTGGTACATATGCAGTAGCTTAAACACTAGTCACCCTATGCTGGAGTACCTGCATGGGTACTCCCATGAAAATGAGCTTTGAGCTCTGTATGATTATTTTAGTAATTTTATCCATTATTTAACATTTTGGTCACATATTTAATATGTTTGTACACAAAATGTCATATATAGGGGTTTTTGAAGATGCTCAACTCAAATATAGATGTTACTAAGCTTGAAAATGATCAGAAAGTCGTAAACAACAATGGAATGTTTGGCGCCCTCTATGGTCCAAAGTGCTGCCTACTAGGCAGCCAGTAGGGGAGTACCTGTGAAGGTACTCCCGTGGAGTAGCTGCAGAGGTACTCCACTACTGGTGGCTTACATGGGTACCTGTCAGTCACCTAGCAGGCAACTGCAGAGTACACTATAGGATGGGTACTGCTAAGTAAACATTGCTGCTATCTACCCAGTGATTTGTGTACTTAGTTGTAGGTACTGCATCAATAATGCATCAAGGGGGTACCCTTGAAGTAGAGTTAAGAGTACACATGGAGTAGCCTAAGCTCTGGGTTACACCGTGAGTAGGAATCTTGCTGTGTACTTGTGTGCACATAAAATTTTCAGTTGCAAAGCTAAGGTGACGTGCATGTAAGGCTGTTAAGACCCATTTTCAGCATCGCTGTCACCTAAAGACCCCATATATTTTAAAAATGTCACCCAAAGACCTCATATTCTGTCAACTTTTACCAAACTGTCACCCAAAGATCCCTATTTTGGGGAAAATTTTGAAAATTTTCACTCAGAGACCCTTATTTTGTATGAAATTTTTGCAAAATTATCTAAAACCCCAAAACCCCTTACATCGGGGCATTTTGGTTGTCTCTCACCCAAAGACCCCAATTTTTTTAGCCCCTGTCACCGAATACCCCTGGGTTTTGAAGCGCCATCTGTGCTTAAACCATATCCATTTTCATATGTGATTACCCCCCCCCCCCAGGACCCCAGGGGACCAAACCCTCAACTTCTATCACACATGGATATCACATGAGTACCACAATGGGCTTATCCTACAGAATTAGCCTTATCGAAAACTTCCATTGAAGGATTATACAGCTTTATTCCATTAGCTGCATAATCCCTCCTTAGCAATATTTACCACATGTTAACTCTTTGTCTGCATACATGAATACCATATCCCACATTTTGAGAGGAAACTGGACTTACAATTTGTACAGATATAGTAAACATAGGGTATGTTTACAATCATGTGTCAGAAGTGTTAAGTGCTTTTACACAAACATATGATACATGTCCATCCAAAGCAATAAACATGGCCACTGACCGGTCTCAACATGTTCAGATTGATGCAACTGGACTGGACTTAGAAGTCAAATATTACATCCATCACACACCATTAGACAGAGATACATTGCACTCTATCCTACAAAGCTTAAAATCAATTTCTAGCAATTTCAAGAGTCCAACGGGCAGCTCTTAGCAGCAATCGGAAAATTGAGACTCCTTAAAGTGGCACTGGCACATTTTCACAAAAATGTGAAATTTCTTCAATTTGCTCGTAAATGATAGTCTAGACCATTCTAATAATAGAGATATATTGTACACATAAAAATAACGTATCGAAAAACAGGGACGTTAATAAGAGGCTAAAGACATAATTTGTTGGATAACTTTAAGTTTGCTTTAACTTTAATCAACAATACATGAATATCATAGACTTGTACTCATTGATATTAAAATCACAAAGGTCACAGACCGGTCAAACTGGGTGCATGATGTGGGAATCAACTTCAGTGTGTGTTTTCTTGTTGAAAAAATGTTGCCGGAGTCATTTTATTATAAAATCGTTCTGTTTACCCATAAGGGTGCTGATTTGGTTTTAGTCATTTCAGGTTAGGGATAATGTACTAAAGCTTTACAAAATGCAAAATATCAACTTTTTAAAATCTTGAGGCGCACTATTTTTCAAATGTGCCAGCGTCTCTTTTAAAGTGCAGTCACTGCAACAGCAAAGTTGTCCATTGCACTTAGTCCACTGGAGAAGTTACCTGCTATTGTATATGGTCAATATTATAAAATGGTATTAGAGTAAATGGAAAGGATTTAGTTTTGAAATCCCTGAAATCCTCCAAATATTTTATGCAATAATCCTTATCAATGTAATAATACCAGTAAAGTTGTATGGGATACACAATGCCCGCTATTTTCTTTCATTGGTTGAGTACAAAAATGAAACGAACAAATCTCTACCAATGGTTGCATACATTTTTGTGGGGATAAGATTCAACTAATCAAAGAAGGAGCTTGTTCAATATCACTTAAATCTCTTTTGGTACATGATAATCACAAACCCTGAAAATCAGTTTGGATGCTCAGCTTATCATTGATCGCATCAACCAACTATTATAAACGAATCAACCGGTAAAGCATGATGACACACCACACTGGCTCATTTGTCATGCTTTTCAAGGCACTATCAGTAATTTGCTCAACCAGAAAATCAACAAAAAAGCATCAAAATCAGATTTTTGCATGTTCGCAACAAGTTTAGGTATTCTAACCAACCCCACAAGTTATAGGACCAAAAGCAACCCAATAAGGACAAAATCTGATATTTTTTGTCATTATTGTCCATACAGACACTTACTGCAACACATAATTGTATAGAGATTCATATCTTTGGACACAGCTGTTTTCTTCCTTTTCTATCAAATGGAAAAAATAACTTATGAGAATTCTACAGACTTATTCTTCACTTTTAAGCTATCCTGCCAATTTAAAAAAAAATTGACTCTTTGGGTGGATCACAGATAGTGTCTTTAAATGTTATCTTTCGAATTCAATTATTGGATTTATCCTTCATAGCAAAAGAGAGAAAGAATCCTCCTTTTTAGTGGTGAAAATATGTAGAAACTAGAATTTGGCAGTTCTCGGCTTTCGCGCTCACTATATTCAAAGATATAAGCTGTGGGCCGCTCCATAAAAAAACTTAACATTTTAGTGACACATACACACATACACATGATACATACATACACACGCACAACAGATTGCAAAGTGGTCCTACCAGCTATGCTGGCGGCCCACAATAAAAATTTGCTTTGTACAAAAGTAAACCAGTTTAACCCATTGGACACTACCAGCTGAAGTATTTGGTTATTTATAGGGTTGATATAAATTAGCTCCAATAAACTTGCAAACAGTTCATTATTTGATTGTGACATCAGGAGATCAGTAGAGTGAAGCTGTCCACTTTTTTTTTTTTTTTTTTTTAAGCAACCCAATAAGGACAAAATCTGATATTTTTTGTCATTATTGTCCATACAGACACTTACTGCAACACATAATTGTATAGAGATTCATATCTTTGGACACAGCTGTTTTCTTCCTTTTCTATCACTTTTAAGCTATCCTGCCAATTTAAAAAAAAATTGACTCTTTGGGTGGATCACAGATAGTGTCTTTAAATGTTATCTTTCGAATTCAATTATTGGATTTATCCTTCATAGCAAAAGAGAGAAAGAATCCTCCTTTTTAGTGGTGAAAATATGTAGAAACTAGAATTTGGCAGTTCTCGGCTTTCGCGCTCACTATATTCAAAGATATAAGCTGTGGGCCGCTCCATAAAAAAAACTTAACATTTTAGTGACACATACACACATACACATGATACATACATACACACGCACAACAGATTGCAAAGTGGTCCTACCAGCTATGCTGGCGGCCCACAATAAAAATTTGCTTTGTACAAAAGTAAACCAGTTTAACCCATTGGACACTACCAGCTGAAGTATTTGGTTATTTATAGGGTTGATATAAATTAGCTCCAATAACTTGCAAACAGTTCATTATTTGATTGTGACATCAGGAGATCAGTAGAGTGAAGCTGTCCACACAGCACAACACTCCAAAACACTCCGGAGTGTTATCGGAGGTTGAGCTTCACCCACAAGTTTTTAGGGGCATAAAACCCCGCAAGACCCTCGATAAAACTCTGGATTTTAAAACTCTGAATGTGTCCACACGGTCAAAAACCAACCGATACTCCAGAGTTTTGAAACTCCGGAGTTTCAGCCTCCATGTGGACATGACTATTCGCCTATCATTTAAGATCGACATCTAATCCTATTTCATGGTTGCTTTAAAGCAAGGGCAAGGCCATATTTATTCATTTTGGTCTTGGAGCAGTATATTTTGGATCACAGGCTAGTAAGAGTGCCTTCTAATGCATTTGTCAATTAGCTTGGCATTGCAGTGCAATCAATGACATGTCAATTTAAGCAGTGTCAGAAGACATTCACATAAGCAGATTACAGCTATCTGATGTGTGTGTGTGTGTGTGCATGTGTGTCTGTGTGTGTTTGTCCAAGTTTATCTATATGTGTCTATTTGAGGGGAGTTTCCATAACATGACCCATCTGACACACTTTTTTTCTGACACACTTATGAATTCGGACACCTTAACAGAATAGGTCTGTGCTTTATTTCATGAAGGGTTTCCAAATTCATAAGTGTGTCAGAAAAAAGTGTGAGATGGGTCAGGTCAAGCAACCTCCCCCATCTGAGAGTATGTGTGATTGCCTGTGCACATACATTGATGTATTTCTACTAGGACATACTCAAGCATGGCATAATTGGACACTCAGAAAAACATGATTACAATAAACATGGTCAAGTTGTCTGTGGTTCTTCTTTCTAGTTTTAAGGTCTGTATCCCCCCCTCTCAGGAATTGCTCCTAATTTTTCACAATCTAAAAGTTGCACCATTTAGCACAGTTGCACATATAAATGATCCACCATTTGCAGGAAATCCACAAATTGCTTTCAACTATCATCAATTCCCCCTGTACAATTAAAAGTATGGAACTCTATCCTTACTGTATTTCTCAGAAAAAATCCATTCCACTGGCATATATTGTTCCCTCTGCCTTCTACAGACTTTGTCTTTCTGGTTGACCTACATTCCTTCAACACACCAAGGTTCTGTTGGCCCACTGTCCATTTCACAAAGAAAGCATGCCAGCCATATCAACAAATCCGTTCAATATTATATGTCTACCAACTATTTTCCTAACAGATATTTACTAAAAAAAAAGATCTATAGGTTTATTATCATCATCTTTGTAACAAAGGAGTGTGCATGACTGAATCAGAATTATGCTTCATACATACATAAGGAGAGAAATGGACCATCTGCTCTCGTGCCGGAGTGTGTAAGAGCTTGTTATTTCTGACAATTTCTGAGTAGCATAATCTTGCTAGTTTTCTGACAATTTCGCAGAGCACAACGATGTCGACAAAAAATTATTTTTAAAATACAATTTTATCTATTCTCAAGTACCTTTAGGATACATGTCCCTTTCACAAGTAATTGCTAACTTTTGTCAACCTGGGGTCATTTTTTTTCAAACTTAGTGTCAAGCTTTTGTATTGGTTTTTCTAATGTGTGTAAGACTATAAATTTAAGGAAAATAGAAGCCCCTTAATCTTTTCTCCTTTATTACTTTTTTAATCAGAGGGTCAAAATTTAGCCATTTTTGTAAAAAATACAATCGGTCCTCAGACCGCCGCTTGTGTCACCCCTGCCATCGCGGTTAGTGAATGGATAGGCCTAACATGACCTTTGACCTTGATATGTGACCGTTGACCTACTCACAAATGAGGAATCCATGTTGCACCAATGAGTCAACGTTTGGTTCCAATTGAACTTCAACTTGTTCAAATGAGTCAATTTTACTTTTCAGCCTATTTACAACATGACCTTTGACCTTGGTATGCGACCTTTGACCTCATCACAAATGAGGGAAATCACCATTTGCCCCTATGATCAAGTTTTGGTTCCAATTGAACTTGAAACTTTCAATGAGGTCCTCTTACATTTCAAAGCCTATTTTACAACTTGACCTCACCTACCTTTGACTTTGGCATGTTGACAATTTGACCTCTTCAACAAGTGGGATGCCATATTGCACCTGTGACCCAGGCCAAGTTTGGTTTAAATCCATCAAATTATGAGGAATATTACAGACAAATGTTAACCCTTTTTCACAACGACATCCTCAACAACAACACCAACAACATCAACAACGACAACACAGTGGAAGACAAGTGATCCCTATGTGTCTTCCTTCAGAGGCAGGGCAGGCAGCGACACAAATGCAAATAGTTTTTAATGGAAATTTTGATGAATTCCAAAACGAACTGAGACGTGTCGTTATCATAAATGTTAAGTATGTAACTTTCAGCAAACCAGCTTAAATATGAACATTGGTCGCTTAAATTTTGAAAAAACAATTTTCTTGACATTTTTTGTTTTCTTCTATTTTATATCCCCAAAACAGGTCTTGACATCAAAAGTTTTTATTTATAAAATCAAAAAAGTAACATAGCAGAGTGATTTTTTCATAATTGAGTAGTTGTTGTTTAACATTTGTACAGACTGCAGCAAATCTCACCCACTTGATTTTAGGCAGATAATTTAGCTTTATGCCGAAGTGTTGGACGTGATATGTGAACGGAATTTTGACTTAAATCTTATCTTTTTGACATTTATTAAAAACAAAAACTGATTTTAACATCTCTATGAAGATGAAACACTACTAACTTCCCCTAGTGAATGCTTTGTTTTCATCCTCATGCCTTCCAATATTCCAAAGCTGTTAGATTGCATGTTTCTTGATTGAAATCTTGCCGTTGACGTGACAAATTGAATAATGTGGAACGGGGCAATTTGTTTTGAAAATTTACTAAACTTATCGCACCCTCGACGTAAGTTGGTATTTCACAAACGCATGGAACAACTAGAAACATACTACAAATTTAAAGTTTGCAGACCTCCGTCGTTTGTTTGAGATATGCAACTCGAGTGGTGTTGGATGTGACGAAATTGTGTTGGACGTGATTGGTGTGAACGGAAAATTTCATATTGATGGATCACAAGTCAAGTCTTTTAACAGTGGTTGTCAAACTTTTAGTACATCTACTCGTACATGTGGAAGTGCTCTCACAAAATACACAACATATAACTTACTTTTTTCATAAAACAACAGGGCTTCTTTCTGCAAAAGTGTTGGACGTGACGACATTGTGAACGGAAAATTGCGAACAGGATTTCGAATAACCATATCTGAATAATTCAAGGCCCAGGCAATATATTTGTGTGGCATTATCATGAGGGATTGTCTTTGTAATTTATGCAATAAAATGCCACAGTATCCACCACAGGAGTATCAGTGTACTTGAATAAAAATGTTAAAATGGATGACATTTTTTGAGGATTGTGACAAACTGTTGGCCTAAATTTGGGCCAAGGTATTGTAAATTGGGCTAATTACAATGTGCTTTGCATACATTTGGATCCGTGTGGCACTTGTTGGAAGGTCACAGTTACGATAGCATGGCAATGATATTCACTGATGAATAAGATGAGGTTCTATTTAGACTAACTTTTTATGATCACCATTTTTTCAAGATGTTTACGAGTTTCGATGTTCAACATCATCTCGACCACCTGCCTATGCATTTTTTTAAATTAGAGGAATATGAAGCACCACTGATAATTATGTCCTTGTGATTTTATGCAGTCAGAGCATTAATTTTTTCCCTCATCCCACGTTCAGAGTATGCCCTCGATTGTCAAATTCTCTTCTACTTACACACTCTTTTTTCCCTGAAGTCAATTCCTACTGTGATCTAATTTAGAGTTGAATGTCCCGTCTGTATACTGGTAGAGAAAACTGGTTTTGCCTAAATACACCCGAGTCTCCTAGAGCTAGAAATTTAATCAAGAAGTCGTACTCCCCACCAGATGACTGTGTGGTAGAGTCGCCCATCGTACTGCTGTGGCGCCCTCAATGCTGAATCTGTGTAGAAAAAAGGTTGAAAGAAGTACTTCAGAATAGCGTATTAGATGTGTGGGAGCAATTCTAAAATAAGATCTACCATGGATCATTAGGCTGCTGCTGTCAAAGAATAATGCACAATAACACAAAACAGAGTCAGACATTTGTCTATGTATCTGATTCCTTCGACACTCAAAAGTGTTTTACTTCCTTAGAGTACTTCACAATCCCTTGGGCCTTTTTTCACCATACACCAGCAGCCCCCAACAAAATGAGGTGGTTTGACTTTATGGGAGACAGAAGTATATGCACACACAATCAGACGATTAATCATTCAAGTGAATTTTAATGGTGATTATAATTAATGCAAGCATTCGATATTTTCAGACTGAACCACAAACATAACTCATCAGGTTAGTTCAATATGGTCAGATCTGAAAGAGCTGCCCTTTGTTGCTCAGCTCTTTGAAGGCTACACTCTTTTCAGTATGTAAGGGTCATGGTAAAACAGTTAACCATAGTGAAAGAAGTATGATATTGAAGTGATTACAAGATACCCACAATTTGAAAAAGGTTAACCAAAACTCACACGCACACACACAGGTGCACGCATGCACACGCACATACACACACAAACATACACATGGATGGACATGCAGAATTTGGATAAGTATGGGCCTCCCTGCACTATAGTGCAGGTGACACAAAAAAGGCTGCAAATCATTAATAGTGATTTTATACTTCAAGGTCACTTCAAACTTAAGTATGAAGGCCTTATTATTTTTATATCTGGCCATGTCTTCAACCAGCTCTTGTGGAACAGTGATACCATATTGTAAGGGCAAGATCAAAGCTGTGGATGAAAAAATAATGGTACTGTCATTTTATATGCCGTGGTAAAGTCTCACAGCTCAATCTAAAAATAATACAGTCTAGAATTACCGGTGAATACCTTCGACAGTATGAACACCTCCATGCTGGCCACTTGCAGATAGACACTGGTTAATTATGAATGTATGACAGCATTCAACTGCGAGTGCATTGAGCTAGCAAATAACTGCAATGAGAGGTGTCAATGCATCATGGAAATATTTTTTTCTACGAATGGAGGTCAAACGAGTCATGAAAATAATCTCAATTACAAATTTCAAGAAATGAATGACACGATCTTAAGAGATTTGCAGCACTGAAAGAGCATATAATGACGGAGTTCATTCAAAGCAATTGCATCGAATCAGAAGAAAGCAAAAGCTCATGAGAAGTTGCTTTCCTAATTTCGTCATTCTTGTGCATCGCGAATGCAGTTGCTTTTATACTTTGGAATGTAAACATTTACTGCATTAAAATATGATTTTTTTTTTCAACTTTAAAAAGGTGCATTTTGTGTTCCTAGCAAACTCATTTTTGTTTTATGGTTCACTAGATATCGCAAAGTAAATGTTTTTTTTTCTCCAAAATTTCAGTTGATTATGATAGTTTGTTTTGATGTTATGAACAAATGTTGTATCACGCTCCCCCATAGGCCACTGTGTTGTATTTTCTCTCCGTTTACGGACAGAAAATACAACATTATGAGTGGATGCACAAGTGCTGGTGCCGCACCGTAATTATAAGGGTAACAAAGACAGCAACACAAAACACACGCTTGACTGCTGCCAAAATTGCCGAATATCCAGGGAAAGATTAATAAATATTCAGAAAATGCAAACCTTTGTATTTTTAATTTTTTTAAAGTGATGTCACCAACTTTTTGGAACAGTCTATACCAGCCGGCATCCTAAGACAAATGCTATGTAGAGCATTTGCATGCAAGGCGTTGCTACTTGAACAAGGTCATACGCAACACACTCTGTATCCCAACCCAGTTGAATGACCCATATAGCAAGCTTTGATTCACTATACCACTAAAATTCTTCGGTGAGGCTGATGACAAATTACCACTAATACGATGGATTCATTTCACGAGCTCCAAGGCTCTGGTGCATAATCATACAGTTCACTTACAAGTGAACGTCAAGTGTGGAGAAGTACCCAATCAGAACACGGCTAATCATACCCACTGACTGAGTCAGTAAACCGCACATCGGGCTGCGTGCCCAACTTAACAAGATTTACTTGGAACTTCAACAAGTGATACACCCATTTTTTTCCAAGAGGATTTTATTTTCATACCTATTGGACAAAATCAGGTCAAGTAGCCGAAATGATTAAATTGTGAAAGTAGCACCTTGCATACAAAACCAGATGAGACTAAGTCCCTTAAAGGCTGACTCAGAGATTTCCCGAGGAGGGTGCCCTCAATTTTCAAACAAATTGTGTTTTTTGCATATATAGGATGCTTGTCCATATAATAATCACTGTGTGAAATAACTAAGCTGAAATCGAAGTCCTTCATTTAGAAAATCCCAACTTTGTTATAAAATTCCGGATCCGGAAATTTTGTTATACACGGTATCCTATGGCACCGGTATACTGTACATAAATGTGTACTGCATGAAAACGAAAAATCCAATTCATATCTAACTTTGGAATTAAAGAGACATGAGGAGATTTCCAGGAAAAAGCGCCCCAATTTTTCTTGAACCCCGGTTTTTTACATATATGGAATGCTTACCAATGTATTAGATCACACCTGAAGTGAATAAGCCAAATACACCGTCTTAAATAAGATGATGATTTAGTAGTTTCTGTCGTGCACGACAGAAAGTCAAAGCATGGTTTTCTATGGGGAACGATTACGATAGCAGTCAAGTTCAAACAGGTTATGCAGTTTTCTTTTGCACCTGTTTGTCCAATAAACCTTCGAAATGTTCTCGGTAGGTGGTCTACACCGACCTAGTGAAATTTGAGAGAAATTCGTATCCTAAAAAATCTCCTCCTGTCACTTTAAGCATTTTAGGTGAATATCTTTAGTTCAAGTCGACTATTTTTAATTACTACACAAAAAATATTATATTTAGAAATCTCTGAGTCGGCCTTTAACCACCCTCCACTCCTGCCTTATCTACACACCTAAGCCTTAATTTGATTGGTAACTTGGAAGGTAACTCTCTTGTAATGGCAAATCCAAATACTGTAAGAATGGTGGTAATGGTTTCAACCAGATATAGAAGCACTTTTTTGATTGTTATCTCAGAGGGCTCCATGTTTTGTTTTTCTGTATGAACCAATCAGACAGCTTGTCTCAAAGTGGGGTAGTGACAGGGGGTGGGATTCATGCTTTCACAGCAGACATCCTCCTGATGCTAGCCTTTTGAACATCTTTTCATTATCAATGCAGTGCCTATGTGTCATGCATCTGACACAATCTGCTTGCTTTGGGCAACTGGGATTTCCACACGGTAATTTATGGATTCTTGTGTGTGATTTCTACGACAGAAAAGCCTTGTCCAGTGACTTACACAAAGCAACTCTTAACCTTCCATTCAAAAGATCCTTCGTCATATCATGATACTTTTAGGCAAAAATTAATTAACATCAAAATATGTCCGAGGTTATTGGTTTAACCTGGCTGCAAAATCAGGTAATTTTCCAATAACGGTAATTTAAGATTTAAATTTTCTTGACCAGCTATGCCCTTTAGTCAGTTTTTGTCGAAATGTTAAGAGCGCCCTCCTACCAGGGTCCTTTAATCTTTGATAATGACTATCACTCAGGTTACGAGCCGATGTTGATGCCCATTTTGAATCACCGTGCTGTTAGTTTTGCATGTCCTAAACCCCCCCCCTGAGTTTAGCACAATTGCTCATCTTTTGGTGTGATCCATAATTCCAAAACAACTCTGAATCATGTGACATAAAAGCTCCTGAGGTAGTTGAGTGAAATATGGTATAACACCAGCAGCCAAATTACTGGGTAGGGGAACAATGTCACCCTCCTTGGCTTAAAATACCGACCCTGGTTGATGAAAAAACTTGGGATGCTTCCAACACAGACTTAAATTGCCTTTACAAATTTTGAGGATAAAATCTCATATCTTCACCTATAAATGCACACATTTGGAGGGCATCCTTTTTGCACCATGAAGGGGTGTTCACTTGTTTTATCCTGGAACCCTTATCTGCTTTATCCACCTCTGACCCTTTTTGCTTGTTACTTAACTACTCAACCCCTAACATTCAAATGTACCCCACAAACTCAAACCACTATGAATAAATATTGCAAAAGACTAGCCATACTAAAAACACCCTTTAGACTAGCACAAGCAAGCACGCATGAGATATCACCTATTTTTTTGCAATATACATGATTACATGTCCAGGCACCATGACACACACTTCACATCATTGCCACTTAATAAGATAAGATAACACTCTAACCACTCACTTAGCATCAGGCCTATTCATAGCATGTGTCATCATTCAAGCTTCGGTAATGTAGCCGCTCTAATAACATTTTGCAACTTGGGCGTAATGAGTTTCCCTGGCCTCTAATTCCGGTATGCATACCTACCCAAATTTTTGATAATGTAAAAGCTACTTAGGTTTGTTTTAGAACCCAACCCATGATCAATTGATAAGCGGTAGTGTGTATGAGCTTTATCCTGTTTACTATTGATTTCCGTTGATCTAGGCAGTCTCATTGGGTTCGATTGCCTTTCTAATTTAGTAGGTACGCTCTCCGTAATTAGAGGCCAGGTTAGACTCTTTCGCGCAACTTTACCATCAACTGATCATGTGATTTGATGTCCATAGTGGGATATGGATTTGATACACACAATTCTGAGTCCCTCTTTGAACATATAAAACCTCTTTAAGGCACGTATGGCATCAAAATCCCACAGTTGAATAGCAAAAAAGAAATGGTTCACACCATCGGGTCCTGAACCAAGACCAAAATGATGCATAGCTCCTTCATAAAATTGAAACTGATAAAATGCAATACAATCCCTGGGCCCTGCTGGCCAACTCACCTTTTGGGTGTAGGGTGGCGGCTGCTATAGCCAGTACGCTTGAAAATTTTCCCGCTAGAAAACCATGTATATTACGATAGAGATAGAATAACAAGGCTAGAGGTTTGACTGCCATCTTGTATCAGTCCGAGGCCTTGGTACTGTCCATGTGATCCGTTTTTACCAGTCAGTTGTCTACAATTTATATCTTAGTGTTGCAAGTTATATTAATACTATGTTACAATTGCCAACACTGGCATGGAATCTAAAAGTGTGTACAGTGATGAACACTTAAATACACATCAGTGATTTGAAAATATTTGAAAGTTTGCAGGAATAGCTTCCAAATGACGGATAAGGTGCTGTAGAATTCTCAAAGTTACCTGGTTTCCAGCTGTAGAATTGTACAGAAAGGAAGAAAACGGCAGGGTTCCAAACGATTACTCCATTCAATTACGGGTTGCTAGTAGGTGTCGCTTTCGTACAGTAATGACTAAAATCTCAGATCCTGTCCTTATTAGGGTGCTTCTGGTCCTTATCATTTGCAGGGTATGTTAGGATAACCTGTACTTGTTACATACAGGCGAAATCTGATTTTTGATGATTTTTTTTATTTCTGATTTAGCAAATCACTGATTAGAAGCCTTTAATCATTCCCACACCGTCATCGAATATTAATCAATTGAGGAAATTTGAAAAAAATCACCTAGCACATGGGCGTAGCCAGACTTTATATTTTCAGGGGGGGGAGGAAATGGGGGTTCACTGGTATAGTTGGATTGAATGTCCCTTAAGAAGTTGTGCTGGGCATGGCGATCCCTAGGGGGGGGGTGGGCGGGCAGCAGGGGGGTCAACATATATTAAAATTTGGTTAGTATAGTATATGCCTATGGTAAATCCCTCATTGTTTTTCCATGGGTAACGAGGGGGGGGGGTGGGGGGAAGTATTCACACACGCAGGGGGGGGGCAACTATGTCCAACTATATCCATGACCCAAGTGGATTGATTCAATCCCACAATGCACCAGTTTTGGGAAATTCACCTCAATAGGGCCAATGTGATCTCACAGAAATCCTATTCTCACACAGAAAAACCCCAACTTTTATGCTCATTTTAGCCACACAAATCGTTAGTACTTAGGACTTTTTAGCAGATATGAAATGTCCTGTGTTTTTTTTGTAAACATTTGGAACACTTTTTATCCCTAAGGCTTAACTGGTGTTTAATTACAAGTACATATAGGCACATTGCATTGCATTCTGGGATCGATTCAAAACAACCCTCTGCAGTGACCCCAATTCATTTCTATTCTACCCTACAACCGGCATCTCAGCTTAGTAATGCATTTTTTTTCGCTGCAAGACTGCCCAATAGACACGTGCACATGACGATTCCCCACCCATCTTGACATCTGATGGACTTCCTTGACATGCCCGTTTATGTTTTTTTTTATCATTTTCCTCCCTTTCTTATTTATTAGTCTTTTTTTTAAGTGTCTTTTTCAATGTTCCTCCTTGTTTTTTCCCTTTTCATCTGATCCCTGTTCCGTCTCTTTTTTGCCTGTGTTATTCTCTTTCTCTTGTATAACAAGTTTTTTTCTCGTCCTTATGTTTTCCTCGTTTTGTCCCTCCTCTCGACTTATGTTTTTCACTTTAAAACAACAACTCCGAATAGCGGGTGCAACGAAAACACTACGTTTCAAGAGCCGCATTAAATGGAAATCCTTGCCTGCTGTACATGTTATACCATTCTTTCATAGACTTGAAATTCTGGAAGGAAACCTAGGGGGGTTTATATCAGGTAGTTTTTTAGTAGGGGGCTGTGACATATTCCTTCCCGGGTACCCACCCGCCCGTTTCCGTCTTAACCCGGACAGAATTTATTTATCGAGCGGTTTCCCACCACTTTTAAAAAATATAAGTTTAAAATTTTATACATGTCTTTTATTACTCACGAGTCTCACGAACATATTTACATCCTGAATGGAAACATATATCCATTAAATGTATACCCAGATTTGATGCAAACGTTGATATTAATCGCTTGATGGAAATTGTTGCCGGTGTATTAACCGCAAATCGCAATACAACATTACCTAGGCTACAGCACATTGCATATTCTTGATGCCCCACACTCCCTTGATGGAAAATTCCATTCAATCAACCTCGTGGTTTTTTTAGGGTCGGCTGTAAGTGGTCATAGCTGTACTACGGGCTGTGTTTACGTTAATCTCAGCCGATTTGTTCATCTGACCGGCCTGGTTCCCGATCCGTTTTTTAACGTGGAATGCGTTTAGTGATGAAATCAAGTTTAAAAAAAGTACCGATTTTGTAAGTAATAAAGAGTTCTTATGAATTACTTAGAACAGGTGTGTTTTCGAACAACCATTTCATCGCGTTAACTTCCAAAACATGGAATATTTGAATGTATGTATTGTCAGGGTCGCATGAGGGAGATTTTTTTCTTCTAACTTTTAGGTGCCGAAATTCTGTTGCACTCAGGAGTTTCGGGTACCCGGGGACTCGCCCGAAAATCCAAAACGAGTAACCGGACGGTCATTTACCCTTTAGGTCATACAGCCCTATTGTTAGACAGTAACTATGATCAAAACAGCCCTAGAATCAGTAGGGCAATCACATATTCAAGTACGAGGATAATCCTAAATTGAGGGTGACAAACATAAAAATTTAACTCATTTTGAGATTTTGACAGCACAAATAATCTGCAACTCAAATTCTTAAAACCCACCCACCCTCACCTTTCATTGCAACATTAAGCGCAATAATACTTTTACCACATCTTAATATGAAAAACCTACAGTATGCCTTTATAGGTGATGAGCCCAATTTTATAACATGTTCATTTCCTAGAATTGCGTGGCGGCACCAGACCCTCCTTTTTTCGGGGGGGGGGGGGGGGGTGGGGGCAAACAGGGGGCATGGTGAAGTTTTTTTGGGTACAAAAGCGATTCTGGGGGGGGGGAAGTCTCAAAATATTTGGAGAATTATCAACAATTTTTGAGCCCAAATTGTTGAGTGTCACCCAATCTTGGGTGATTTTTGGCCAATCCGCTTGAATTTTGCCAAAAATCCCTCTTGTTTCTTTCGGCCCAGGGGTGGGGAGGGGTGGGGGGGCACAACTAAGGGGCCAAGAAAAAAATTGGGGGGGGGAATTTTTTTTTTTTAATTCCCCCCCCCCCCCTTGGCGCCACCACTGATAGAATGGCCTAAACCCCAAACCCAACTGTACGTGTTTCCCATAAGTATTTGTAAAATTGACTTTTGTCACCAAAACATGGCACATTTCCTAGCCCTAACATCCAAACCAAACATCCTTTACCCTAAGATTTCAATTCATCATGGTAAATGAAAAAATGTACCTTTTCCTTCTGTACCAAAATTTTGGCCACGTCCGGTAAAAATCTGGGTTCTGGGGATGGGCTGACATACTCGGATGAGGCTGACCATAAGCCCTCTTAACGCAAAGTTTACATATTTTTGGTTTCAGGCCTTAATTGCTCAACCCTTCCTTTGTTAAGTTTTGGACAGTGAATTTAAAGACCACCTCTCATGGACAGGTTAAGTGTTGATTAAAGCACTGGTTTTACTAATCTAAGGACTGGAGTAGTCCATCCAAAACATTATTCAACTATTCAAAATAACCCATTCTCATTCTGCTACCAACTTCCACTTACTTGAACACAATCTGTTTTAATTACATATTAATTAATATCATTAATTTCTGATTTTTGCTAATAATAAACCCAAGTTCATTGAAGTTTATTCCATAGCTCCCCGATTGCCACTATAGCTGAGTGTTAATCCACCTTGCACACCTGCTAATCAACCTGAAAACATGTCTATAGTGAAAAACAAAAGCTTGGTATAGCACCATGTGTTTTCAAAAATCTGTCAAAAAGCTGCCGAATGCACATGAATGTTGGCATGATTCACTGTTACAGACTAATCAGCCAGCCCCAAAAACAAATTGAAACCCTGATTTTTTTACACAAACCAATGGTAATGCGTTATTATCAAACATATTCCATCTAAAGATTTAAGCTTTTCAAAATATGAATTCAATTTAGTATTTGTTCCAATACAACATCAATTTTCTTTTTCTTGCTACCTCCTTTCCTCTTTCGTACTATTTATTTATTCATTTTATTCATTCAGTTTTATTAGTTATTTCATTCATTTATTCATTCTTTTCTTTTATTCATTTATTTTTTAATACTTTCCAACATCCTAAAGTTCGCTCCACCTTTTGAGGGCATATTGCAAAACCAGGGCACTACATAGTAAGGAATAAACTGTGAATCTTTACACAGCCACATAACCAAGACATGGAGAGCACATAAATCATGCACTCAACTGACATCACCAAATGAACACTGAGGTCCTAGTTACCATGGCAACATAGATTTTCACTACTCAGCAGGAACAACAAGCCCTTCTATCTTTGCTGCCTCTCCTTTTCGAGTCAGGTCTGGTTACTCAGCCTTGATGTTTTGCTCAATGATCTTTTTAAAGGAGTATGATGAAAAATTTAATAACTCCAACAGTTGATTCGATTCTCATCAATCTTTTCCAGTTGGCCAATTCTATAGAGATAGCACGCACAGTGAATGAATAGGCAGGTTTAGATGTTATGCATGAGGTATTCATGCACTTGTACTTGGAATTGTAAATTCTTTTGCTTGTGGAGCGATTAAACATGTATCGCTGAAATGCATGAAGGTTCCCTTGGCTCAAATGATCATTTCAAGTTATGATAGGAATTGTGATATGATCGGATCGGTATATCGGTATCGATATCAGTCGGATCGGTATTGGCGATTTGGAAAATTTCCCCTTCTACTGACCGATTCGATGACCGTGTATGCCGTGGCAGTACAATACAGCACAGTACAATAAACATTCTGGCATTCAAACACAGTATAAACATTAAGTTCTCTAAGAAACATCCCACTTTATTGTTCTAAATTCAATTTTTGTAGCACACTGTATAGTGGTTATTACAAGCTAGGATAAACTTTTAACATGGGGTACACGGCCATTTCTTCATGGCAGTTATTTACCATGCAGCTACCACCAAGTAAACATGGATTATCTACCCACTAGACGTACACTCTATGGCCAGGATTCCGTGCATTTTTGCCGCAATAGACAGATAGTGTACACACAGCGGCTGTCTCCCCGTAGCTACGTGGTTACTCACGCGCGTGCAGTATTTCTCATCGGCCAATTTTGTTTTTTAGATGTTTTTTGGCATATACAGGGCATATCAATAAAACGCAACAAAACTTCTTCCTAATTTTTGTGGTAATTGTGTAAAATGATACCCAGAGAGATGATTATACCAAAATTAACTAGTGCCATCTTAAGCCACAAATCCCCTCTTTCCATTGATAGGTAATTATTCATGTGCGGTCATGGATAACCGATTAATCACTGTTTTTGCACAATGGGACAAAGTCAGCTTGAGACCAAGTTTTAATACAAATCCCATTCACTTGCATGACTGAAGTGAGAAGAGAGGGAAAATTGAATAGGATTTGTGTTAGCATTACTTGAAACTTGGTCCAAAGCTCACTTTGTCCCATTGTGCAAAAACAATGATTACTCGGTTACCCATGGCCGCACAAGAACAAATTACCTATCGTTGGAAAGAGGAGATATGTGGCTTTATGATGGCATTAATTATTTTGATGTAATTTTACACAATTACCACAAATATTTGGGGAGAAGTTTTGTTGCGTTTTTATTGATACGCCCTGTATTTGCATTTTTTTTAAAGTGTGTGCCCGATTTGAATTTTGTAATGATTTTCTTAAAAAAACGATCAAAAATGCTAAACAGAGCCCAAGTGTATAGCGCCCTCATTTCGTCCACTATCAAAATGGTGTCGTGGTAACCTTGGAGTAGGTACGTGGTAGCTGCATGTCTACTCCGGTACTGTCTACACCAAATGCACCTTCTCTCCACCTTGTGGGGAAATACAGGGCAGTCATCGGGATAGGTACTGTATAGTAGCCACATAACTGTACACCTAATAACTGTGTACTTTGGAAGCCCTATCTTGCAGCTACTGCCTCGCAACTACCCCAGTATATACTGTGCAGTAGCTGCTGCGTTAGAAACAGTGTAGCTGCCGTATAGGCTACCACACGAGTAAGAAAACAGCCGTGTATATGTTTTTGTTCATGAAATATCTTGTCTAAATTAGCAAATACAGAATGAGGACTTCCTTACATGTATAGTGTGTGTTATGATATGAAAAATTCCTTACATGCGGTCATTCACTCATATCGATATCGGATCTGTATTGGGCCGATTCGGACATCACTAATTTGATGTTATGGATTCTAGCTTGTTATAGAGAATGATCAAGGTGATATCATGATCAGGTGTTGCACAAGCACTTTTTTTATGGAGAAGTCATTTCAAAAGTTCAATGCTCTGAATTGAATTAAACACAGAAAAAAAAAACCCATATTCCAGTCCAAATATCCACAACTTTATTGTCCAAACAAGAGTAAAACGAAAGGTACAGCTGCCCAGAGAGCACAAACAAGTCAATCCATATTGCCCATATTGACAAGCAACAGAGGGCAAGCTGACAACTTGTCTGGTTTAAAGTCAGTCAGTTAGCTTTGCATAATAAAACGCAAACAGTCTGCTCCAGGCCTGGGGTTTCCGAGTCCTCATGAGGTACAGGAGATATCCAACTTGTAGTAAATCATGCAAATAGGCTACGTGGTCAACGGCATCTGAGAGTGCCTCCAGTAGGGAACAAGAAATTGGTTCACAAGGGTACGATGATTTCATGTTGTTGCCTGTCTAAATATATATATCTACCCAAAGGCAGGTTTTGGGGGCTGTGTCCAACCCACAGAAGTCTATGGCTGGTATTCTGAAAGGGAGTCTAACTTTAGACCCGGGTTTAAACCAAGCTTAGTCCTACATGAGTGGACCTTTTTACTTTTCAAAATACTGTGAAAGTTAAATGTAACGGTTGAGAAAATTCCTCATGGATAGGCCAAATAGCTAGTAATTAGTTTGCACAGGTCTACGATCATGTTTTACACCAAAGTAGGTTGTCTTGTTTGTTGTCCTTAATCATATCAGACTTCCATCCACATAATGGGTTCAATTTGTCTTTTGTAACAAGCACACCTACTTGTAAGATTTTGACAACTTCAGTGACTACGCCTGTTGATATATCATTAGTGACATCCAAAGAAACTGGCCTTCCTTAACCCAATGGCCACTATTTTCCCTTCTTACAGTGTTTCTGATTGGTCAAATTACATAATCTATTCATTCAATCAACCAATTAAAATAGCCCTTTCAAAACATTTTTCCTCAATCTTCTTCAGGGATACCTTAAATGTTACTATTACCCCGTTTACACTGGGCCAAAATTTGAAGTGAATTTGATTGCGTCCGTGATCGAGTTCACTTTTTTCTGAAGTGTAAACATGCGCAGTCGTAATCGATACGACTTCAAAAAGTGGAATTCGTAAGTTGTTTTTTAGCAACTTTCCTGTGAGTGAATTTTGAATAAGTTGTCATTGAACTCAAACTTTTTTGCAGTATAAAAGAAACACATAATTGATTTCATGTCAACTGGTCATAACAAGTGACCGGCCTCTGCCCATTCCTGGCTATACTGACATTTTCAATGACACTGTTTAAAGAAAATAAAAACACAATTGAAGTTGTATTTATCCAATAAGTATTTCTTTTTCTCTGTATCTATTTTTAAAATGATGACTAGTTATCTTGGATATAAGCTCTTGGGCATGTCCTTTCTATGACTCTTTGTTTTGTGTCCCCATCGATGGGGCTAGGGGGAAACCAGTGTAATTCATATAAATAATTTCAATCATATAACCGTCTTTTCCCGCAATAAAACTGGCACATTTTCTTAAAAATGAATAAAATGTTGGTTTAATTTATATTCCCCAATATCAGTGACCATAGATACACTAGACTTCAGCAAATAAGGAGCTAAAGATATGTGGTATGCGGTGTAGAAACACTTCAGTCCCTTTCATCTGGGAGTGCGGCCATTGTTATATGTCTCGCTGTTGAAAAGTTCTCAAGGTTGTTACCACCTCTCCTATTTTAGACGAAGTCTTTTTTTAATGACGTAAGTGCAAAATACTGATCCTCATTCGCAATAAATAAATCTTGAGCTTCTATAGTGCTTGTTCATTAACTTTGTCCATGTTTTTCATCATTTATTCGAAAAGGAAAATGACAACCAAACATGCCATAATGTTGCTGGGCAAGCTTTGACCTAACAACTCTGTGCAGAATTAAAATCCGTAACTAATTCTTCACTTCCCATTTGTAATTCAAATTTACGCGTGCTTTTCAGAAGAAAACTTAGGGTCAACGACCTACATAATGTAAACTGGTTAGTTATTCAACTTATTGTGAAAGAGACGGGTATTTTGTTACTCAACCCGAATCGTAGAGGTGATCACACCTTGCTGTTACATGCAATGGCACCGCAATACCGGCCCATTGTAATATCTTTAGTTAATGTTTGCTAAAGTCCTATACTATCCATTGGTCACTGATATTATGAAAGAGAAATTGATGTGACATTTTATTCATTTTTAAGAAAAGGTGCAAATTTTATTGGGGCAACAGACGGTTATGTCATGTTAATAATTTTAGCAACAATTTTAACCGGGTTTTGTCTGACCCTTTCAAGGGACTACAGAATTTGTTATGCAGCTTGTTATTTAGTCTACGCCCCATAGTCTAATATCTCTTTCCATATCTGTTACAATCACAAGCAATCTTGTATGACTTCTACTAGTCTACTTTGTATTAAAGTTAAAGAAAATCATATCAGAAAGCTGAAAATGAGATAAGAGATGATATAGATTGATGTATGGTCATGGGCAATTAGATCAAAACCATGGACAAAATTGGCAATTATCCACTTTTTCAGCCTGTTTTCTATAAAATGGATTACAATCAGCCCATCTCTAGTTTTCAAGTGCAGCTTGTAGCAGTGTTCATATGCCCAAGAGGTAACCTACCAATGGTCTCCTTATCCTGTTGTTGAACACAGACCAATTAATATATATCGGGTGATTTTCACTAGGCTTTTATTCTTTTTACTTTTTAAGTGGATTTTAAAAACTTGCAGAGATAGTTTGACCCATAGAGTAACTGGTTTATGGTTGAAATCCAAAATTCAAAACACCAGTGCTCAATACTGTCCATATTAAAGGGATAAGCAGATTTCAAGCCAATCACTTGCAGGTTATGTTAGCACATCTATGTCAGTAACAAAAATACCAAAATATGAACTTTTATGATTTTTTCAATGTTTCAGATCAGCAAATCACTGCTTATCCCTTTAAATAGAACATCTAGTGCAGTAACATACATCCGTAGATAAACTGAAATCCCATGGCAAGCCTACATCTGGTCTAAGACAACACTGACCATCCGTTGTCCTTGCTTATAATACAACAAAAACAACCTGCTCCTGGTATTAAAAGCAATGGGCATATTTAAGTAAGCATGGCATCATAAAAACATAAATTAAAGCTGATGGTTAGTTGACAATAATTGGCCATCAAGTTAAAATCATTAAGATTGACTTTATTGAAAAATATCTAAAAGTCCAATTTTTGCTGGTACTAAAATTCATACTCAGTTACTGCTATTCTAATTTGTATCAACAAGAGCAGTTCTCAAACCACTAGTGTTACCTGCTTTTACCATCCACCTTTCCTTCACTCTCTGGACAAGTTGACCTCTAATGACCTTTGACCTTGGTATGTGCACTTTAACCCTACCATGTTATGCAAGTCTCTACAGTGCATGCACCTATGATCAGGGGAGGGTGGCCAAGAAATCCCAGTTTTAGATGTCGCTGTTGGTTTAACACGTAAAAGCTAAATCTTGGCGAAAAATTCGTAATTTTTTATATGTTGTCAAGGAATATTTTCTTATTCCAAATCTGTTGGAGCTGATGAATCAACTCCACTGTACGGGTTGTTTCTGTTTTTTTTGGTATGAATAATGGATGACGACAAGGACGTATGTTGGTCATGGGAACACCCATGAGCGATCCACATCAAGTCACCAAATTGGTTTGTGGTTTGCACTCTGTATTGCTGTAATTTCTTTTGATATTTTGGGTGAGTTGTATATGAATGAGGCTTGGCCACCATCATCTGCCTATGACTTGAGTTTGGTGGCAATTGGAGTTAAGGTGTCCATGCACGAGCAATTTGAAAGAGATTTACTGAAACTTGAACACGTATGTACACACACACAGACACACACGTTTACATACGCACAGACAGACATGCAGAATTTGGATTAGTAAGTGCCTTCCTGAATTACAGTGCAGGCAGCACAAAAATGGTAGAAGTTAATAATCATTATGCTTCATACCTCCTGTGTGAAAGAATTATTTTTTTTTTAAATCTTATTCTCAAATAGAGTGATTTCTATATTTAAAAAAAAAACAACAAAGAAAGAAGAAAGTCTTGTCAAAATGTCAGTTTATTTATGATGGTACATGTTTGCATCATGAGCAGATGTTTGTACCAGAGCACTCCAAAAGCCACAGTGCTGTTATTTCTGCTAACATTGGAAAGGAAAAAACTCTGAATAACCTTTAATATCATCAAATCTGCAAGCAAGGTTCGCAGCCATGCAATCTTATTTTTTTGTTGGGGAGGGGGAAAGGAATTTGATGGGAGGATGGGAAATTTCAATACAGTAATGATTTGCTGGCACACACATTTTCGCTTGGTACAAAAATGAATAATAGCATAGGAATAAAGTACAGGTAGTCCGTTAAGGGTTTCCGAATCAGAAGGGTGTCAGAAAAAAAGTGTGTCAGAAAAAAAAAGTGTGTCAGATGGGTCAGGTTACGGAAACTCCCTTAGAACGACACATCACTGTAGACAATAACTGTGTACTTGGGAAGCCCTATCTTTTGCGGCTACTGCATCACACGATCCCCAGTGTGTACTTGCAGTAGCTGCCACGGTAGACATGGTGTAGCTGCCGTATAGGAGTACCACCACTGATTAAGAATACAGCCAGTGTAATTATGTTCTTTGGATGTGTCAAAGACCTACCCTTTTTTACAAGTGGGTTGTTGTTGCTCTGTTCACCCACACCTAGTTTGGTATACAAGCAGGATATTGTGGCTGTGCCCACCAACTTTAATGTCAACCCCCCAAACATTGTGTTTTCATTTCCCTGTGGTTTGTAAGAGACAGTCAAGCCATGTAAAACTGGGATTGCATAAGGATGAAATGTAGCTGGTGGCACTACAAATCTGTTCCACTCCATACATTGAACTCCAAAGTAGCGGAATACACAGAATGGCACTGAGTATACACTCAAAATCCCATTACTATCACATAAATACCTAGCATAGATTATTTTGATGGGGAAAGTTTTAACAAGCAGTTTCCAATAAATACCAAGATTTCACAGAAAAAAAAACGTGTGTGGTCACCTTTACCTTGAATTAATGTTTAAAGTTTTTGGATGTGTCAAAGACTCTCTTAAGTAGGTTGTTACTCCGGTGTCTCCCACCTGTTGAGGTTAAAGTAAAAGCAGGATGTAAGAAACCACATCTGTGTCCAGAAAACCCACCAGCAATAGTGTCTTCCTGCTACCTACTTGTATTAAAGGTGCTTGTTCCAATTTTTGTCTATCGTGTTCTATACTTGATACAAGAGCCTGACAGTTGTCTGACCATCAAGTACTGTGGGAAATAAACTTGCGGTTTTTACGCTAGATGCGATAATGCATAGTGCAATGCCCTATTCAATACTGTGGCTAATATTGATGGTCAACCATTGAAACGGTAGTTTTCGATCTGTATCTTGAGAAAGAAAGGATTGAAAGCTGGAAATTCAGGAAAACAATGAGAAGAAAATACGGGCCTTT
This sequence comes from Ophioderma brevispina, assembly GCA_023653785.1. Taxonomy (NCBI): domain Eukaryota; kingdom Metazoa; phylum Echinodermata; class Ophiuroidea; order Amphilepidida; family Ophiodermatidae; genus Ophioderma; species Ophioderma brevispina. The sequence continues at coordinate 2,477 of JAMKCH010004797.1, read as the reverse complement.
CATCTGATACCAAAGAATTGAAACTACTTCGGGTAAATCAGGGGGTCCAAAGAGGAACGGAACAAGTGCCTTTAATCATTTCTACCAAGTTCAAATTTTATTAATCATGTGTAGTGCATAATCACCTGTTGCAATCAGACAACAAAATCATTTACCTAATGTGCTTGTGATTTATTAACATTTAAACCAAAGAACAGTTGCAAAATCATTTCTAAATGTAGGGTGGTGTTTTGACACACTATTGTAGGTATTAGAGCACGCTGAAGGTTGGTGAAACGACTGTTAATGCAAAATTATGAATAATGAACAATGAAATAGTTGCCTCATTATGATTTGCAAAAAAGTTACGGGAACCAAACTTGGCCTTAAGCTGGATTTCAATATAAATCATTAGCTGAATTTCCTATTTGCTCCTATAGGAAATGAAAATTCACCATTTTGTACCAAAGAATTAGTTCTCAGCTTAATCCTTCAGATAGGGATATTTTTGATAGAAAGCTTTACACCAGTGCAAAAAATCAGAATTTTCACATTTTTAGGGACACCTGCTGTTGAAATCTCCCGTCTGCACCTTTAATCATTTATTTCGAGTGCTTCCTAAGCCCCCAAAATTCAAATGTGTTGAGTAAAAAAAAAATACTTCCCAGTAATAATAATTAACAGTGCAAGATTAACTAGAATTTCGCGGTCTCGGCTCGCGGTTTTCGGCACGAGGGGTACCGAGGTTGGGTGGTTGGTTCCGTGCGAGAAAAACTGATCAGGACGTAACCGGTTTAGCCTTTGTAAACTTTGTCACCACCTTAGGGTCCCTGCCTGACTACCGACCACAGGTCCCTTTGCAACTATACCAGGGCCCCCTTTACTAGCTGCCTTAATTCCAATGTCTTTTCTTCAATTCGAACTATCCAAGACCCCTTTCAAAACTGACTGGGAGCCCTTCCCAGATGTCACAGAGTGTCCTTCCCAACTAACTCAAGTTCGCAGTGAATAAAATTCCAATCTTCTACAAGCTCCAAAAGCTCCGAAAGCTCCGTGAAACACCTTGGGTCCTTTAATACCCTCTAAAAGTTTCAATTTCTACAGACACGTTTGCTATCAGCACTCATGTATGCCGACATAGTACGCATTTTCACCAACAAATTTTCGGATCCCGATGTCAAGAGGAGCACCGCTCCACCGGCCTTCACATACCTCCCAAAAATTAGCATGCTGTCCTAATTTTCAAAGCCTAATAAGATGGCCCTCCCAATCTAAGTACCTGGAATATGCAGATTCCCAAAAGCAGAACAAGCTTGTTGAATTGGCCTATCGAGGAGGCGCTCGGGGTCTTTGTTGTGGCCTCGGGGGGTTATTGGATCTTGGTTTCTTCTTTTTGGGGGCGGTAAGTCAGGGGGTGGGTACGCTTGCCATCATGGTCCAATGTCCTGTTTCCAATAGCAGCTTCACTTTTCGCACATGGCTCTCCTCGTCTGGGCTATACTTCCTCAACTCTGCCCAGTTGCCATTGTGCGGGGTACCTTCTCCTCTTTGATGATCACGATATATCCTGGCTAAGATATCTGCTTGGTTTAACCCATTGTGAGAGAGGTGGTAGAGATGGCAGCTACTCTCGTAGCCATCTTTGTACCAGAACTGCGTTAGTGAGGTTATGAAATCGTAGCACACAATTTGTAAGTTAACATATATTGGGTTGGAACTCTTCCTGGGGTGAAGTATAATCTTCGAATATGCGTAAGGATATGATTGGCGTTAGCGGCTCCAGTGATGTAGGGTCGTTCACGTTGATAAACTGTCAGTGGGCGACTGTAACAAAAAAATGATGCAAGCTTCACTCATGAACGTTCTGAGAGAACTCGTTCATCCAAAGGAGTGGCCAGCTTATTCAAATAGTGAGGCTGAGTATGTACGACGGTCCGAATTGGCGTCACATACCCCGCCCAGAGGCTGGCTGATGGACGTTCATGTTGAACGAAACATAATCACCAGTTTTCGTTTCAGGCAGAAAGTTGTGCACCGCTGGTTGTTCATTTAAGGCATGACTTCTTCAGTTCTGCCTCAGACCTACAAAGTTGGTGCCTCTATCACAATCTGAGTTGGCGTATGGGGCCCCTATTGGCAATGAAGCGACGCAACGCATTAATGAGCTGTCTGTAGAGAGCGATGCTGCGGTTTCTTATTTTTGGGGGGGATAGCTCTGGATGCAATACAGTGAACAACTAAGCCATATCTCTCAGTTTCCTTCCTTCCTCCTGATGTGCCAAGGGCCCAAAATAAATCACGAGCACATATGAGGTGAATGGTGGCACTGGGTTGCAGTGTCAATTGTGGAGGTTTGCATCTGCTGCTCCTGGTACAGGCTACGTAGGCACCTTACATTCACAACCTAGAGATTGGATGTTCGACACTGCTGAACTACAACCAATAATCCAGAATCCATTGGATCGTATCTCATTTGTGGTAGTCCCTCGCTCCTCGAT